>CAUYTI010023084.1:0-16280 GCA_963575145.1 Galago senegalensis | reverse complement strand
TTAACATAGCCTTCATGTCATTTTCTTAGTTATTGTTTTAAAACGTTCACATTCTACTCTTAGAAAGATTCACTTGTACCCTTGTAAGATAAACCTCAGAAGTGATCCCTCCAATCCCCCTCCCTCCACCCATTCCCCCCTCCTCTCTCCCTCCCCCCTCCCCGTATTCTTAGGCTGTTATTAGGTTATAGCTTTCATATAAAAGGTATAAATTAGTTTCATAATAGGGGTGTGTACATTGGATACTTTTTCTTCCATTCTTGTGATACTTTGCTAAGTATCATTCTTGTGATACTTTGCTAAGAACATTTTCCAGCTCCATCCATGTGAACATGAAGGACGTAAAGTCTCCGTCTTTCTTTAAGGCTGCATAATATTCCATGGTGTACATATACCACAGTTTGTTGATCCATTTGTGGATCGATGGGCACTTGGGCTTCTTCCATGACCTGGCAATTATGAATTGGGCTGCAATAATAAACATTCTGATACAAATATCTTTGTTGTAATGCGATTTTTGGTCATCTGGGAATATACCTGATAAAGGAATTGTGGGGTCAAATGGCAGGTCTATTTTTAGTTATTTAGTTATTTTTAGTGTTTTCCAGATGTCTTTCCAAAAGGAATGTATTAGTTTACATTCCCACCAGAGAGTGTAGGAGTGTTCCCTTTCCTCCAGTGTGTCTTCATCTTGCTTTTTCACAGTCCGTGATGCCAGCTGAGGTTGTCAGCACAGTGAAACTGAAGGGCGGGATGGGAGAAGGTTATTCTGCCATTTTTCTAGATCTTTGAGTTGTGCATCCAATCTGGGGTGGGTCCCTCCACCCTTGCTTAGCCTGCCTGTGAGGTTCACAACATTGTCCCAGCTCTGTGAGCATCAGTGATTTCACATTTGCCAATGTTTCATCATCACAAACCAGACCATGACTCTGGAGCACAGCCTATTAAGACCTGAGGCCAGGTCCAGTGGCTCATGCCTACAGTCCTTCTATTTGGGCTGAAGCAGGAGGATCACTGGAGCCCAGAAGTTTGAGTTGCTGTGAGCTGTGATTACACCACTGTACCCTAGCCCAGATGACAGACCAAGACCTTCTTTCAAAAATAAAAACAAACAAAATACCCTGTTGTTTTCCTCTTACAGATATTATTGCTCCTCTTGAAAGCGCCAGCCAGGGTATGTACACCATTAAGGGAGCACAGTAAACGGGTGAAGATATCATGATCATCGTGAGGTGGTCTCTTCCACTAGAGTTTTAGCTCCTGGCATGTAGCCATGCCTCACTCACCATACAGCCTCAGGAATGGGAATGTGGAAGATGATTTTTTAAAAGTTTCTTGAAGAAATACAGAAATAGGCTCAGCACTTATAGCTCAGTGGCTAGGGGCCAGCCACAGACACCAGAGCTGGCAGGTTCGAATCCAGCCCAGGCCTGCCACAAAATGACAACTACAACCAAAAAATAGCTGGGCATTCTGGGGGGTGCCTGTTGTCCCAGCTACTTGGGAGGCTGAGGCAAGAGAGTCACTTAAGCCTAAGAGTTTGAGGTTGCTGTGAACTGTGATGCCATGGTACCCTACTCAGCTCTGTGACATAGTGAGACCGTCTCAATAAAAGAAATACAGAAATACATTTTACTTTCTCTTTTCTTTTCTTTTTCTAGTTTAAGTAGGGTTTATTCAAGAGTTCGATGTTGCAATGAGCTAGCCACGAAGCACAGATTCCAAAGACAGGAAGTCAGTGTTCCAAAATGCAGAAATTTGGTGTTGTTCATGGCAATAAGGTTTGGGAAGCTTGACAGAATCATTTTACTTTTTCTTTGCTGCTCTTTCTCCTACACCCTCCGTTGCCCTTTATCCCCGCCCCCCTGCCTTTTTTTCCCTTCTTACAAGGATTGAAATTAAAATGCCTCTGTTCTAGCCCTGGTTCTGATACTAACTCTGTGGGTCACTCTTTACCTTATCAAAAAAAGAAAAGAAAAAGTGAATAATAGCACCTGCCCTTCCCTAACTCGCCGATAGAACTATCAAGTAAGCTGTAGTGAAATCATACATGAGGAATCAAGCTGAGGCTTCAGGAGAAAGGAGTGAGATTCGTCTAAGGTAATGCTTCTCTGTACTGGCAACTGTAGACTGCTCTGCAAACTAGGAAATAATGTGAAGAGAACCTAGAAATGAGTGAATGATGCAACAAAGGCACAGTGATGTGCCCTCAAAGTGTCATCAAGGGGCCGATGGAGGCACCAGCAACTTACCTTCCTTTCCCAGGTAAAAATACAGCCTTATTCGAATGGTTGTCTGGGAAGGTAAGCAAAAATAAACCAAAAATGAGACAACTAACCGCAGGGCATGTCTAAGTTTCCTGAAGGTTCTGAAGGAGTGATAGCCCTTTCAGAGTCTAGATCATTTCCCAGAAGGAACATTTTACAGATTTTCTTTTAAATGGGATTTAAAATAGCATCCTCACCGCCACCATGCGGCTTCTCCTCACTGCAGCTCACCTCTTTCTACTTTCTATCTAAAAAGTACTGGGGATCTGACTCTTAAGATAATGTTAACAGTTCCCCAGGGGCATTCTCTAATGAGGTGGAGGAGGATTCCTGGTTAGAGTGGCTAGACTGTAATTCTAGAGAAAGTTCCTTTAATGGAAAGCTGATCTAACTAGTAACCGGCATATTCACAGCATGAAAAAGAGAAACTGTAATGATAGGAGAAAATAAAGGCATAGTTGGCTCAAAAAAGCCTCAACTACTGCCAGAATTCCTCCACCTTTGCAATAAAAAAATCAAAAGCAGGGGGAAAGTAACTGCTTTTCTGTAAAAAAGAACCTGCTTATTTGTGAAACAAATAAAACAAAGCTTTGTATTGGTTTATGTGAGTCCTTGCTTCTCACAGGTATTATAGTGGGAAATGCTCGCTCAGGCTGCAGCAGTAACACAATTACATGGAAACGTCCAAGGGTGAGCTACCTTTTCCTATCCAACCAGTAGATCTACATTTTTCTCTCCTCCGTGCTCCAGACTTTAATATTAAACTCTTGACATCACTTCTTATATGTCTCTAAGGCACATTAAACTCAAACTCAAGGTGCCCCAAAACAGAATCATCATTTCTTTCACTCCTCAAAACTTGGTCCTCTTCCAGGAAGTCCTGGATGAGTTCTAAAAGTCAGAAACCTTTCATGGTTTGACACCATCATCTCGCGGTACCTATTCAGGGTCACCACCAAGTCCTGACCATTATATCTCTTCAGTGTCTCTTAGGTCACCCACTCTCCTCCCACCTCCAGCCCATCACCACCTAACCCACCTTCTCTCACACTGGCCTCCAAACAGAGCTAAGTACATCCACTTGGATCCCTTCCAATCTCTGCTCCCACCTCAACCAGAGTCCTCATTTTAGAACACAAAACCAACTGTGTTGCACACATGTATCCTGTTTAAAATCCGTAGCTGCCTTTCCTTTGCTTTGGGCATCAGGACAAACTCCTTAGGATCATCTACAATGCCCTGCGGGATCCGATTCCTACCCACTTCTCCCTCCTCAATCGGAACTCTACTGCCTCGTGCCAGGGAGAGGGGAATGATAGCATGTGTGCCTCCAGGGCATAATCTTCAAAAGTGATAACTTTTCAACAATTTCTCAACAATTTCAATAATCTTCTTTTAAGATAATCTTGTGACAGGACAGTTATTACAACTTATGAAATAACATTGGAGAAAACAACATGAAAACAAGACCAAGGAACAGAGCACCTACTTGCTCCAAACTCGACACAGCTTGCCTTAAGTACAGTTACACACACACACACACACACACACACACACACACCGGTAGAAGCCAGCCAGACTCTGCTCCAGCTGGGACCCTCCACTGCTCCTCCAAGTGTAACTAGTACTCAAACCACATTTTTCTGACTTCTTTCCACCATTTCACTTGGTCCCATAAAAAGTGTTTCTCCCTGTAAATCTGGACATTCTAACAGTGAATCTTAAACATATTTAAGATTAGGCAGTTTAGAAAAATCTGAAAATATGTTCTATTCTCTTCCCCCTTGTATAAAAAAATCTCTCCCTCACACACACACACAAAATAGAATAGACAATGAACCCCATATACGCATTGCCCCCACACAAAATTACCAAGATTTTGCCATTGTATCATGTATTCCTTTTTTTTCCTTTGCTAAAGTATCTTAAATCAAATCTAAAACAATACATCATCTTATTCCTACGTGCTTCGATATGCATCTCTACAGAACATGGACACTTTCTTAGGTAATCATAAGATAAGGTGACCTGATGTCCCGCTTTTGGCAGGACAATCCTGATTTCTAACAATTTGTCCTGCATCTTGCAGTGTTTTTAAAAAGTCCCTATTTTTGGAAGGAATGCATGACAAGCTAGGGAATGACGGGGACAATGGAAAGGGAATATGGTTTTCAGCTGCTGAAAAGGTTAATGTAACTCCATTTGGGAATGAAAAGGTTAATGTAAACTCCCTACTCCCCTCCTGGGCAAGGTTGCCCAGGTGGACCAGCACCCTACTCCTTTGAGCCTCAGGCGCCACCCTATACATAATTTTTTTAATGTATTATATTTGTAAATTGTACTTATGTTGAAATTTAAAAAATATATATTACAATACTATCCTTGCATTCCATGAAAATTTTTGTTGCTCCATATAGATCAAATTTTTAATTAAGAACACACACCCCCCCTCCAATGGTGTCCCACTTTACCAATGGTAAAATCTGGTCACCTTATCTTAAGACCATCATCATATTAGACATAATTAACAATAATTTTGGGTGTCATTTAATGCCAGGGCTTGGTCACATTTCCAGAACCCTTTTTTATGGTTAGTGTGTTTCAGTCATAATGTAAACCAAGTCCACATAATACATTTAGCTGTTAGGTCTCTTAAATCGCTTCTCTTTTTTCTCTCTTGACATTGACTTGCTGCAGAAACCCCGTCAGTTGTCCTATACAATACTCCAGACCTGTATTCTGGATTTATCTGTTTGCTTCAAGGAGGTATCATTTATTTATGTTTTGTTTTGTTTTGTTTTGTTTTTGTTTTTGTGAGACAGAATCTTACTTTGATGCCCTTGGTAGATGGCCACAGCATCATATTTCACAGCAACCTCAAACTCTTGGGCTCAAGCGATTCTCTTGCCTCAGCCTCCTGAGTAACTGGGACTACAGGTGCCCACCACAGCATCCAAATATTTTTAGAGATGGGATCTTGATCTTTCTCAGGCTGGTCTTGAACTCCTGAGCTCAAGCAATCCACTTGTCTCAGCCTCCTGGAGTGCCAGGGTTATAGGCATGAGCCACTGTGCCCAGACTGCTGAGGTATCATTTAACTTGTTGTCTTTCTTTCCCTCTATTATCTGTAAACTGAAACTTAGTGGGGGTTTTTGTTTTGGTTTGGTTTGGTTTGAGACCGACTCAAACTGTCACACTGGGTAGAGTGCCATGGCATCATAGCTCACAGCAACCTCAAACTCTTGGACTCAAGAGATCCTCTTGCCTCAGATTTTCTATTTTTAGTGGAGAGAAAGAGAGTAGGTCTTGCTTTTGCTCAGGCTGATCTCAAACTCATGAGCTCAAGCAATCCACTTGCCTTGGCCTCCCAGAGTACTAAGATTACAGACATGAGCCACTGCACCCAGCCTTTTATTTTGTTTTTTGAGACAGAGTTTTACTCTGTTGCCCAGACTAGATTGCCATGGCATCAGCCTAGCTCATAGCAACCTCAAACTCTTGGGCTCAAGCGATCATCCTGTCTCAGCCTCCCAAGTAGCTGGAACTACCCACCCTTGCCACTATATCTGGCTAATTTTTTTATTTCTAGTAGAGACAGGGTCTCACTCTTGCTTAGGCTGGTCTTAAACTCCTGAGCTCAAGGGATCTTCCTGCCTCATCCTCCCAGAGGATTATGGGTATGAGCCATCAGGCCCAGCCAGGAATTTAGTTCTAAAATCTTGATTAGGTCCATGTTCAACTATTTTGCCAAGAATATTTCATAGGCAATGTTGTGTACAACAAATTACATTTTCTCAGGAACCTCACAGGATTCACTCCACCATTTTTAATGATACTTAGTATTACCTTATTTTTATCATTATTTATGGATATTTATAAATTCAACAAATAATGACCAAATACCTACTCTAAGGCATCCTTCCAGATTCTAAGTACAGAGAAGTAAACAAGATAACAAGGTCTTTACCTTCATGAAGCTTTCACACATTTTAATAATTATTCTATAGACTCTTTTGAATTTTACATTTCACTAGGTATACACATACAAGCACACATATAATATAGTAATGCACCCCATAATAATGTTTTAGAAAATAATTGACCATGGTCCCACAACATTATAATGGAGCTGAAAAATTCCTATCACCTGCTGATGTCTCGAAGACCCAAACCCTGTGTAGGCCCACACTAATGTGTGTCTTTTTGTTTCAGTTCTTAACAAAAAAGTTTAAAAAATTAAAAATAGGGCAGCACCTGTGGCTCAAAGGAGTGGGGTGCCGGCCCCACATGCCGGAAGTGGCAGGTTCAAACCCACCCCCAGCCAAAAACTGCAAAAAAAAAAAAAGTTAAAAATAAAAATAGAAAAAAAGCTTTAGAATAAAGATATAGGCCGGACACCGTGGCTCACACCTATATTCTAGCACTTTGGGAGACTGAGGCAGGTGGATTGCCTGAGCTCATGAGTTCAAGACCAGCCTGAGCCAGAGTGAGGCTTCATCTCTTTTTATTATTATTTTTTATTAAATGATAGCTGTGTACATTAAGAGACTTCATCTCTAAAAAAACAGACAGGCATTATGGCAGGTGCCTGTAGTCCCAGCTACCTGGGAGGCTGAGGCAAGAGAATTGCTTAAGCCCAAGAGTTTGAGGTTGCTGTGAGCTGTGATGCCACAGCATTCTACCAAGGGTGACAAAATAAAACTCTGTCTCAAAAAAAAAAAAGATATAAAAAAAGAAAATATCTTTGTACAGCTGTACAATGTGTATGTGTTTTAAGCTAAGTGCTTAAACAGTCAAACAGTTTACAAAGCAAAAAAGTTATAGTAAGCTTAGTTCATTATATTATTGAAGAAAGAAAAAATATTTTTATAAATTAATGGGGCCTAAGTGCAAAGTGCTTCTAAAGTCTTCAGCAGGGTACAGTAATGTCCTCAGCCTTCACATTCACTCACCACTCACTTGCTAAATCATTCAGAGCAACTTCCAGTCCTGTAAGCTCTCCTCAGTGTACATGCCCTGCACTAGTGTACCACTTTTTATCCTTTATACCACTTTTTTCCTGTACCTTTTCAATTTAGATACACAAATACTTCCCATGGTGTTGTAGTTGCCTACAGTCTTTAGTACAGTCACATGCTGTGCAGGTTCGTAGCCTGGGAGCAGTGAGCCATACCATGGAGCCTGGGTGTGTAGTGGGCTGTGCCATGTAGGTTGCTGTTAAGTACATGCACTCTGTGATGGTCACAGAATGATGAAATCACCTAACAATACATTCCTCAGACTGTACCCCCATCCTTAAGTGAATCACAATTGTGTTTGTATATCTTCATGTACTCAAGCACAAATCCTTCATCCATCTCTCATATTAATGAGATGTTGGCTGGCTTTGGGTTTATCTGTCCAAGCCATAACTCAAGTTTTCTTCAGTAAGAACTGCCCTTTCCTCATAATTGTGCCAAAACCTCTTGACCATAGCTGATTGGATTGGGAATGGACACTTGACACAAGATAGCCAATCATAATGTCTCTCTCAGTACTGTAAATAGACATTGCAAGTGGGAAGAGAGGCCTAGCTTGTAAAGCTTTCTAATTTCTGATTCTTTCCTTTCCTAAGACTTATTTTAAAATGTTCAGCTTCTCCTTGTATTTCATAATGTACTCTGTTCTCTCCTCCCCTTTTTGGCTAAGCTATTCTATTATTTTCTGTTGTTGATAATCAAAAGATGTCCTTTAATTAAGACACTAGGGCTGGGCACAGTGGCTCATGCCTGTAATCCTAGCCAAGGAGGGTGGATTGCCTGAGCTTACGGGTTTGAGACCAGCCTGAGCAAGAGTGAAACCCCATCTCTAAAAATAGCCAGGCACTATGGTAGGTGCCTGTAGTCCTAGCTATTTGGGAAGCTGAGGCAAGAGAATCACTTGAGCCCAAGAGTTTGAGGTTCCTGTGTGAGCTACGACACCATGGCACTCTATCGAGGACAACAAAGTGAGACTCTGTCTCAAAAAAAAAAAAATTAAGATACGGACAAAGTGTGAGAGAGATCAAATTGTCAGATAACTTCTTTCTGTTTCAGGAGAATGGACTTTCTTAACTCCCCTGGACATGTGCCTTCTGGTCAGCCCTGTGTGTAAAGGAAGGAAGCTGTAGCCCATGGAGTTGACTGGTGATTATACACTTAAAACCACACCTACCAAAAGCTGCCACCCTGGCTCTTGGGAGGGTCTTTCCTCCTCCTTGACAATGAATCCCCATCCCTGTAGTCACTCTTGAGATGGGGCAACAAAAACGGAAGCATTATCTTCAGATGCCAACTCAGTATTACCATTCAGGGAAAAGGGGGATCTAATGGAGGATACTAGACCTTTCCTCTTTTCTGCCTTTTTACATACTAGAATAATTTACCGAGTTGGCAGAGAGCCATCAAGTATCAATAATAATAGGTGATATGTGGAGCCACCCCAGTGTTATAAGATGGTTGACCGTATCTGGTACAAACTTGCCTTTCTCACTCACTCTCAAGCCAAACAAAAACTCCTGTGTATGGAGAAGATACAAGAACATTTACAGATTGGAACATGAAAATGAACCATTTTCCTTCTCATGAGGTTGGGTTTGTCACCAGCAATCACTAAAGCACTATTAAGTTCTTCCACACCAACCACCATGGGGGTGCTAGTGGGAAATTTGAGGCATACAGAGATGAAAAGAAAATAGAAAGAAAGGAACATGAAAAATGAAAAGAATAGGGAAAAGAAAAAAGCATAAAAAAGGAAAACTAGGGCTGTAGAAGATGTTTATTCTGGAGGGACCAGGCTACAATACCTCAGCCTACCAGGCAGCATTCCCATTACTGAAAGTGCGACATCCAGACATCTTGCGCGATGGGGCGTGATGCCATTCACACTTTCCCAGCTGAATGTACTGACGTCTCGGCTACAACTTCATCTTATAGGAAACACTGGGGATAGAAAACCAAGTGACCGTAAAACCACACCACTGGGAAACAGCTGAACCTAGAACATGGGGTGTTCTGCACTTGAATGACCTAAAGTCTTAGGTAGGATTATTTAAGAAATAGACTCTGAGGCAGAGGGTCATCTGGGGGAGATATGCTGAAGAGTGCACTCAGGGAACGTACCTACAAGGGACTGAAGCAAACAAGGACTGGGCAAAGGACAAAGATTAAGCAACACACAGTTGTAATGGAGAACTTGGCCAATCCAACAGGGAGCTCTGGCCCTTCAGAGATATCCTACATAGAGGCCAGAAGGTGGGCCTTTATACACACACAGCGACCTTGCTCACACTTGCTATGTGAAGAGAAAGGATGAGTGCACGGCTGAGCAGGCACTGTCTGGCCTCCTGCTCTGGCAGCTTCCTTGTGCCCCCTCTCCCATCTGGGCCTGACCCCAGATGCATCATTTCCAGTTTACAACAAATTGCTGCTGGGCCCACCTGGTCTTGTGACTTGGTGGTTCTGACAAAATCAAGCTCTAACATTAGATGCTTTGGCACTAGTAGGACCCAGGAGCCTAAGAGGAGGTATTTTGTGAACAGTGTACTCTGCTGCAAAAGCCATGGCCTTTAGCCAGAGCCCTGGGTCTATGCTGCACTTTGTCTGCTGGAACTTGCCATAACACCTTCCCCTCCACAGGACCCTCCAGCCCACAGTCTGCGGGTCACATGGCCCAAACAGCAGGGCTGCTTTCAGCACAGCCCAAACTCAATACAGAAACCTTTTCTTCTCTGGGCTCCAATCAAATGGACATCCTCCATGTCATCCAGCAGATGGATTGAAGCACTGTTTCTAAGTGTAGAATATACCTTTTTCCAAGAACACAAAGTGACTACCACGTGTTTTGTGAGAAATGCTATAATTTATCCCTTACTTTGGAGGTAATGTCCTGGCATGCACAAGACTACTGCGCTCCTTAAAATTTCACTGATGTGGTGGACCCTTGAATCTGGGTAGGGATTACCCCCCACCTTCCAGAGCATGATCAATTTTAACAAATTCTCTAGGGACTTGCCACTAATTGTTCATTCAGTCCAATTAATATAAATCACTGCTGGTATTAGCTGTCCAAGTCAGATTTCCTAGGAAATAGAGTCTGACAAGAAGATTTGTGTTCAGGAGTTTTACTGAGAATAACCTCAGTAAAGAAAGGGAGGGGAAAACAGGATTGGAAAGAGGAGAAATTGAAGTGATACAGTCACAACTGCGGTTACAGGTGGTCCTATAGGAAGCTCTGCAGTGGGAATGGTCCTTCAGAGTTGTTCCAAATTGAGGCAAAGGGGCCAGACTTTTTTTTGCAGTTTTTGGCTAGGGCTGGGTTTGAACCCACCACCTCTGGCAAATGGGGCTAGCGCCCTACTCCTTTGAGCCACAGGCGCCACCCAAGGGACCAGACATTTTTAGCTTCTAAATTACCAGTCATCAGATGTGCATCGTGGGACTTCACAGCCCACACTCCTGACAGCTGCAGGATGAATAGTCTGGTGAAGAAGAGGGGATCCAGGCAACGTACCCACTATACAAAATTTTGACAAAAATCAGTAGTATGTGGGGGGGTGAAAGGGAGGATGATTACATTATAGAATAAAAGATTTAACAGGCAGAATGACCAAAAGTGATGTGTGTGCTTTGCTTCGATCCCAATCCACACTGCAGCTATGAAAAGGCATCTTTGCCATAACTGGGGAAATTGTCAGGTGGAGTGAGCAGTGGAGGGTATTACAGAATCACCATTGACTTTGCTCCATGTGAGAATGGCATGGGGGTTATGTAAAGGAAAGGCTTGGCCGACTGCAGATGCATACTGCAATAAAGGTGAGATGGCGTGGCATCTGAAACTTCCCTTATGATATTTCAGTAAAATACTGGAGGTGAGGATAGATGTAACAAGATTGGTAAGATATTGATAATTGTTGAAGTCAAGGGATGACTGAAAAATGTTTGCTCTGCTATTATCTCTACATTTACTTAAAATTTCCATAATAAAAATATTTAAGGACACGTGTCAGGTAATTGTGCTGTGCCACCAACCACTGCCCACAGCCCCGCAGGAGGGACTGCTGCCACTCAAGTCCCAAGCTCCTTTCTGTGGTGTCTCCCAAGACAGGAAACTAGGCCCAAATTTAAAACACTAGACAGGAGCTTCAGGAGATTCTAACTGTTTAGGACACAACCGGAGCCATCAAAGGCTATTAAAGATAGAGCTTTGGGGTATTTTGTTCATCAGATTATAGGCGGGGCCTAGACATTGTTTGGCCCAAGATAGATGATGAGTAAATGTTTGTGGGGATTAAAAGGCACAAAATACTCCCTCGCTTCATCCTATCAGCATCTACCACTCTCTTAGTTTGTTTCTCTCCTCAGGAGTCCCTGGATTCCAACTAGATCTGTGCCCAGTGGACCAAGGTCTTGAGTTCTTGCCATCTTGGTTCTGGTGCTTCACATGCTATTCTCAGTAATGACCTTCCCCTCTTCAAAAACAACTCTCCTTCCAAGTGGGTGTTCCACATCAGTGAAATGTTAGAGAAGAACAGTAATAGGTAAAACATGTTTCAGAGACAGCAAAGCAACAGGAGGCTGGGGAGGGAGAGCTGAGCTCCCGGCAGTGGGGTGGGGGAGGAATCAGCCAGAGTCAAAACCCTGAGCACCTCCCGGAAAACCCGTCAGACTTCTGGCCAGGAACTGAAATGTATGTCTGAAAAATGTGTATAGCCAAGCAACTAACCACCACAACCTCCAGTATCCTCTCTCTGGGCCCCTTAAGAGCTGTCTTCCCACACCTTCCACCCCCCTTTCTCCAGCAAAATCCAAAATCAGCAATCAGCTTTGACATCAATGTGCAAAGGGCTTAGAGCCCCAGGTAAAACAAAAGACGCCTGCGAAAGGCAAATGAGAAAGGAACTCAAGGAAAGTTCACGATGGAAAAATAAACACAGGCAAAACAAACATCCACAGAGAAGAGAAAGAGAGAGACCAAAGAGACAAGATCAGCCAGAAAAAATAAGAACAAAAACAATGAGAAAAGCCAAGAACAGGGGGGAAAAAAGGACAGACTAAAATAAAATACAGGCAGAACCCTCCACAGAAAAGCAGAGGAAAAAGCAGGGACAGAAGCAGCATTGGGGGCACAGGACTCCACATGCGTTGCCTTGCTTTATCTTCCTACCATTCTGAAACACGCCTTCCCTATCTCCACTTTGCCGAGGTGAAAATAGAGGCTTATAAATTTAACAAGGTGTTTGTCTGATAGGCAGGTAGCAAATGGTGCAGCAGAATTGAACACAGCTTTGCTAATCTCAAAATGCCTATTTTCTTGCAGGCTACTCTGGGTTGGAAAATGTGACATCTAGATTTGATGAATTGTTGTTCATTAATGCTAATAAAAACCCAGGCAATGTGGCTCATTCCTGTAATCCTAGCACTTTGGAAGGCCAACACAGGAGGACTGCTTGAGGCCAGGAGTTCAAGACCAGCCTGAACAAGAGCAAGACCATGTCTCTGTGAAAAATAAAACAACTAGCCGGGTCTGGCAGGCCCCTGTAGTCCCAGTTACTTGGGAGGTTGAGCCCAGGATGTTGCGGTTGCAGGAGCCGTGATGATGCCATTGCACTCTAGCCTAGGTGGCAGAACAAGAACTTTTCTCAAAAAAAAAAAAAAAATGCTAATAACCATATGTTCAATTATTCTCTAATTTGTGATAATTCCTTGAAATGGGTCCTAGATACATTTGTCTTCAAAAACAGTACATTTTCCACCCCACTCAACCCCTTCATATAAACGTAGGGATTCCTCTCACATAGATGAACTATCTAACTACACACAGGCAGCTGAGGCCAAAGAGAGGACACCACCCACTTGCTTAGGGGACTCTAAAAAAACAAAAAACAAACCAAACCAAAAAACCTTTCCCAGACCAATCTAATAAGGGCTAAAATTACAGGGGAAAAGGAGTCACAGTCAGACTAACTCTGCTACAAAAATGTCTTTGAATCTGATGATGAAAGCCATGACCATGTGGGTCTGGGGTGCTTTCCGGAACCTGAATGGTGTCGACTTGATCTTGCCGCCATTAGACCACAAGCTCCTAGAGGTCAGGGACCACACGTGGCACCTTTATCTTGTCCAAATAGCATGACGCCTTACACCTCAAGGTCACTTGAAGATTAGCAGCACAACCAATATGATCTTTCTCTTTAAAACAAACAAAAAAAAATTGAAGTTACTTTTACATTTTATTTTTGATCATAGAAGAAAGGAAATCTGGAAAACATAACTTAATTTCAGAACTAAACTAGCTCCTTTTCAGTGTAAGGGAAAGTAATCAAGAGCCAGGCCCTTGGGAGATACTAGACAGAGGTGCTAACCTACCTGCGGTGGTCACAGGATATTCACCTTCTTCCTGTATCCCTTAGGTGTCCTTCCCAGTAACTTCTCAAGGTGGTGTCGCCCATCAGAGTCTCTGTAGTCCACATTCAGCAGTGGTGTAGGATATCTAAGTAGGATACAGAGTCTATGCAGAGAAAAGGACCACCAAGTCTGGTGTTCCGGTGGGAATTCTTGAGCCCGGGGAGGCTTGAATCCTTCCACAAAGAACCTCTCCTCCAACATGATTGTACAGGCCCCTCGGATTTACTGGCTGGTCTCTGAATACAGTGTTGATTTTCCTGGTTCATAAAGCCAAACAGAGTTTCTGCTGCCAGACAGGTGTATTTGTTTTTGAATGATAAGGACACTCATTCTTAGTTTAGGCTAATAACAAACACTTTAGACATCCTTCTAAGTCTAAAAAAGGAAAGAAGAAAAACCCTCCAGCAACAATGTCTATTAATGGAGTCCTATTCCTTGAAGAACATACGGCCCTCTGTCAGAGGTGGGTGCTCGCTTGCTGACCTTGCTGGCAAGCAAACCCTCCGAATATTGCCTTTGAAAGCCCTTACCCATCAATAGAGCCCCAGGTTAGTTCTACCTAATAAAAACGAAGGGAGACTTCGAGAGTCAAGAGAACTCAAATAATAAAAAAGAGTGTATTGTTCCCCAGAGATACCAGAAGGAGCTGGTGCCAGAGGAAACCTTTTCTCCCCTTTAGCCTGGAAGCCTGGGAACATGCTGCTGCCTGTGAGAGTGGACAGCAGAGCAGACAATCAGTAGCAAAAGCAGACCCAGCAGGGAAACCAGGAAAACATAAAAGAATGTGGCAAAGGAAAATTCAAGGGGGAAGTAAACAGGATAATTTTAAATTCCTTAAGCTGCCTAAAATGGAATGTTGTAAACAGGGTGGTTTAGATAGAAAAGGACGTGTGTGCGAAGTGCATCACAGCCCCCTGCCACGGTGATCAGGGGTGGTGGGTAACTTCCAGGACTGAGATGCCCCGCAGCATGAGAGGACAGGACGACCAGCAGCATGAGAGGACAGGATGACCAGCAGCATGAGAGGACAGGACGACCAGCAGCAGGAGAGGACAGGACGACCAGCAGCTTGAGAGGACAGGATGACCAGCAGCAGGAGAGGACAGGACGACCAGCAGCTTGAGAGGACAGGACAACCAGCAGCATGAGAAGACAGGATGACCAGCAGCATGAGAGGACAGGACGACCAGCAGCAGGAGAGGACAGGATGACCAGCAGCATGAGAGGACAGGATGACCAGCAGCAGGAGAGGACAGGATGACCAGCAGCATGAGAAGACAGGACAACCAGCAGAGAAAGGCAGCTGCATCCTGGGCCCCAGAGCTGTCACCCTCTCCTGTCTGGTGTGGGCTGTTTGAGCTTGAGCCTCTGATCTTACTTTTCACCCTGGGTTCTCAATCAATCCAACTGTTGTTGCTGTTTTTGTTTTTTACCTCCACTACTTACTGAAAAGGACACTTTTGAAACTTAGACATCAAGCTCGGGAAAAGAATGGCAGCTCTTGCCATGAGTTGTGATGAAAGAGCAGTCAGGACAGAACAACTTGCATTAGTGCCCTACCCTCATCAGGTGGCTTCACCCTGAGGGCTTTTCAAGTCTATACAACCAACCCTTTTCTTTCTCTAATTGTTCTGGTTGTTTTTATTCCCAAAACAGTCCTTCTCTGCAACGTTTTACTTACAACGTTGTTATTTCCTCCTATACTTTTACATTTGAAGAGAGGAGATCACTCCTAAATTTTCATTTTTTAAGTCTGGCTGGCAGATAAATGAGTATTTGTTATTTTAATAAACATTCTCTAATTTCAAAATTTTTCAGAACAAAAGGGAAATAAAAGAGTAATAGAAAAACTTAAAATGTTTTTCACATTCTGACCTTTTCTCTTCCTTTGAAAAAATTCCTATTTAGAAAGTTAAGTTTATGTGTTCTAAGACTCGCCTTTTCTGATGTGAGTTTTGTACACACTGTGTGTACTTGCTTTATGTATTCTTCTTGTCTCACTTTCTTTACAAATTATATTTCTTTTTTTTCAATGTTTTTGCCATAAAGCTATGATGCAATTATACATCCAGGTAGAAACATCTCCTTAAGAGACATATGCTCATGCCAGTAATCCCAAAACTTTGAGAGGCCGAGGTAGGAGGATTACTTGAGTTCAGGAGTTCCAGACTAGCCTAGGTGACATAATCAAATCCCTGCCTCTACAAAAAAAAATTTTAAAATGTATTTTAAATTAGCTGGGTGTGGTGGCACATGCCTAAGTTTCCAGCTACGCTGGTGGGTGTGACAAGAGGATCCCTTGAGTCCAGGAGTTTGAGGCTGCAGTGAGCTATGATCATGCCACAGCACTGCAGCCTGGGTGACAGATGGAGACCCTGTCTCTAAAAATAATTAATTAATTAATTAATCAAAAAGAGATCTATGCTCAAGCATTCAAGAATTTAGGTGTAGGGGGGTGGAGCCAAGATGGCGAACTGCAGCCAGCTTTTTACAGAAGCTCCCGTCCAGAAGGAGGCTGAAAGGACAGAAGCTTAGCAAATTAGCTGATGGTTTGGAGCAGAGACAAGAGAGAAGATTGAAGAGCGTACTT
>CAUYTI010023083.1:0-22074 GCA_963575145.1 Galago senegalensis | reverse complement strand
TTGGATATATAATATATTTTACATATTGGATATATAATATATTTTATATATTGGATAACATTTATATATTTTATTTATAAATATATTTTATATATTGGATAAAAAATATATTTATATATTTATAAATATAAGCATTTTATGTTGGATAATTATAAATATCCAATCTTTAATATCTTTATTAAATATTTTAAATATTCTGTTTGCTAGGATCTTGTAAAATATTTTTGGATTCTGTTTGCTAGGATCTTATTAAATATTTTTCTTCTCTTTATTAAATATTTTTATATATTCATTAAAGATATTGGTCTATAATTTACTTTTCTTGTTGGGTCTTTTCCCATCAACCCATGAATGGATTAATAAATTGTGGTATATGTACACCATGGAATAGTATGCAGCCTTAAAAAATGGAGACTTTACCTCTTTTACGTTTACATGGATGGAGCTGGAACATATTCTTCTTAGTAAAGTATCTCAAAAATGGAAGAAATATACTCAGCCCTAATATGAAATAATTTATAAACACCCACACTTCCATATGAAAGCTATAACCCAGCTACAACCCAAGATGAAGGGGAAAGAGGAGGGGAAGAGGAGGGGAGGAGGGAGGATGTGTGGAGGGACACACAACTATAGTACATTTTATAAGGGTACATGTTAAATTTACTAAGTGTAGAATATAAATGTCCTAACATAATAACTAAGAAAATGAGGTGAAGGCTATGTTAACCAGTTTGATTAAAATATTTTGAATGTATATAAAACCAGCCCATTGTACCCCATAGTTGCATTAATGTATACAGCTATAATTTAATAAAAATTTTTAAAAATATTCCATTAAAAAAACAAAAATAAAGGAATTATTGAAAAAAAAAACCCAAACCTGCAAAAATCCATCTATAAATTTTAAAGAGTAACTTAACAGAAAATCACTAATCTAAAACAAAAAGCAAACAGCACAGAACCAGTCCCAGGGCCTTGGGCAAAGCTGAAGCAAAGCATGAACCCGGCAAACTGCATATGTACATAAAAAAGTGGGTCAAGGGCTAACAGTTTACTTTATTTTTAGGACTGGTTAATTTAAGAAATAAACACTTCTCTCTCATCTTTCATAAGCCTCTGGGTTTCATTCAGAGCCTCACTAGGAGCTGGTCCCTGCTTCTTGGGCAGTCTTTGCCATCTAATTTGAACCCCTAAAGCCACAGGCTGATAAAGTGATGATGCCACTTCCTTCTCAATTACTATCTGGCATCTCTTAAAATGGATTACCAAAAATCTAGATTTAGGTATATAATTATCATGTTGATGACTGTAATAAATCTGGAACATGTGATGTTGGTCTAGTGAGATGAGAGGGGAACCAGGGATCTACTGTTGTAATTATTTCCTTGGGGGATTTTTTTGTAAGGTGGAAATTAAGGTTTGGTTTCAGTGGGTGTTGGCTTAGTTGATGTTCCTGTTGTTCAAATTTAAGAAGTAACATAGGCATCAGTGTTGGGGATCCAGGCAATGGGTCTTTTAGAGCAAGGACTAAAGCCATTAGCCTCGTACAAGAAAAGCAATGAATGCCCAAATGACAGAGGGGCTGGTGAAGTCAAACTCAGTGTTTCTGTGAGGCGGGAGGTTCTTATATACAGTAGGAACTGGATTGCCAATTACTGTTGGCAACATACAGGGTCCAGAGTCTTTAGTGAGGTTACAAGGGTTCAAATTCAAGCTCTGCAACTCATGAGAAAACTTTAGGCAAGTTGTTTAACTCTCATCTTTAAGACAGGATGATTCAATTATATAATCAAGCTAAAGTGTCTGTATCATAAACAAACACTCAATCTTGGTAAATATTATTTAAATGTTGCTTTAGTCAGAATTGTTTTTGCATGTGGTTTTGGCTATAGCTTATAGGGCTTGAGTAAGGACAGTTGAAGAAATCATGGGAAATCTAGTGACCTGGGGTGGCTGAGCGTCACTGAAGAGTTTGCAACTCTTGCCAATGAGCAGACAGGAGTTGCTACGGTGAGATGCCGGCTGTGACGTTTTGCTTTAAATTTTCTTTTCTATCTAAGCCTAAATGTGTTCCATACTCTTGCTGCTCTCTAACTGATGCTTCAATTCTCCCTCTTGTCATGTTTCCCTGGTTCTATTTTCATCATTTCTTTCATCAATTTAATTCCATTGTTGTGCTCCTTCTCACCCTTTCCTCCAGTCCTCTGTGTGTGATGATAGATGGAAATGAGCATAAGTCTTTAAAAAAATTATTGACTTTTCAAAGAGAAGTTCTAGAGTTATGGAAATATTTTGCCAATGTACAGAAAATTCCATTTACACCCTAACTCTTCTCCCATCACACACATGGTTTTCTCTAATATTTGTATCTTGTATTAGTAAGGTCCCCTGCTACATGTGATGAGCAAATACTGTGACCTTATTATTAACTACAGTCCATAGTTTGCAGTAGGGTCCACTGTTTGTGGCATAGTTTTATAAGTTTTAGTAAGTGAATAAGGACAGGTATCCACTATCATAATGTCCTACAGAATAGTTTCTCTGCCCTAAATATCCCGTGTGCTCTATCTATTCATTTTCCCCTAGAAAACACTGCCTTTTTACTTGGTCTATAGTTTTGTCCTTTCCAGCATGTCCTATAGTTGCACTCGTACAGTGATGTACTCTTTTTATACTGGCGTCTTTCACTGAGCAATATGCATTGTGGTTTCTTCATGTCTTTTTGTGGCATGATAGCTTATTTCTTGTTATTGTTGAATAATATTTCATGGAATGGATGTACTACAGTACAACTTGGGAGCAAGCAATATATCCTTGAGGAGATTATTAACTATGGTTTATTTATCCATTCATCTACTGAAGGACATCTGGATTGCTTCCAATTTGTTTCAGTTACAAATAAGGCTGATCTAAGCATTTGTGTTCAAACTTTTGTGTGGCTATATATATTTTTTTTCTTTTTTTTTTTCAGTTTTTGGCTGGGGCCAGATTGTGAACCCACCACCTCCAGTATATGTGGCCAGCACCCTATTCCTTGACCCATAGGTGCTGCACTATATTTTTAATTCATTTGACTAAATACCAAGGAGTGCAGCTGCTGGGTCACATGGTATGAACATCTTCAGCTTTGTAGGAAGCTGGGAATACGTCTTCCCAAGTGGTTGTGCCATTCTGTAACACATCTGCAGTGGTAAAAGTTCTCGTGGCTCCACTTCCTCTCAGGCCCTTGGCAGCCAGCATTCATAGATTCCTTTCAACAATTTCCTTTATTGCTGTTTCTGTGAGTGCAGTGTCAGATGCTGTGACAAAAAGATCTTGGACATTCATGAAGTTAATCTCTCTCTCTCTTGTGATCATCCATTGTGGTATGACAGGTGGCAACACTATCCTGAGTTATTCAGAGACTCAGGCTGATGTGGCTCTGACATCTTTTGCAAATCTTCTAGGCCATGTTTCTTATTAGGGTAGTAAAGGGAGAAAGGCACGCTGAAGAGGTGCATCCACTTTTAAAGAGGTTCCATCTTGGAAGTGGTGCTAGGCACTTTGGCTCCCCTTCTAGAGTGGAATGCGTCACATGACCACACGTAGCTGCAAAGGTGGCTGGGAACTGTTGCCTCTGTTTAAGCAGTAGTTTCCCAGAAACAATGCTATTCCTGTGGAAAGTTAGAGCAGGTAATTCTTGAAGGATGTTCAGTGATCTTCTCCACATTTGCTAAAATAGTTCATTGTGTCTGTTGTGATTCAACGCTTACTAATAGTCTCTTACCTCAGGAAATAATAGTAGTGCAGGTAAGGTACAGAAATAAGCAAGGACTTCCTGGAAGCCCTGATAATTGGGCACCTTTGTCCAAAAGGTACTGTGGGGGGATGGCCATTATACCTGGACCTTCTTGGTAGTACTGTTCCCAGTGCTGAACAAGATGATCGGGCACCTAGTTCTATCTTTTAGAAAGCAGACATTCTGAATAGGAGGAAGCCAGTCTGACTTAATTGGAAAATAGAAAACAAACAATATGTTTTAAAGCATATTTGTTCATGTGGTGCCGAGGGTGTAAAGAAAATAATTATAGAGTCGGGATCTAATCATCACTGTGTACTCTTGTTGCTGTCCCCCTCCTTATGCTCACAGTAATTTAGGTTTTGTAGGAACATAGAGATCATCACAAACCGAGAGGCAATATTAAAAATTTGGTGAGAATGTCATCAGAAGAAAATAATAAATTCTCTAAGTTTCTGAAAGCATAGTTTATGTAATGTATCGGTCTTCATTAGTCGATTAGTCCCCCATAATTTCACAAATGGAAAATGCTGGGGATTATTTATAAAGTTATTATTTATACTTTATTTATAGATACAATTTTTTATTTAAACTTTAACTGAAACCTTAAAGTTAAATAAACTCATGCTTTTAAATGTAATTCAAAAATGTACTTAATTGACAGACACTCCAAATGTATTTGTTCCCATGTTACACTAAAAAAAGAGAAATTTCTCAACATTTAACAACACAAGTGACAGCGAATATCAATGAACAATTTCAATGTCAATTTGCATTGTTTTCTAGCATCAAATGTTTTTGTTTGATATATTCGCACTTTCCTATTTGAAGGAAGGAAGAAAGGAAAGAAGGAATGAGAAAGAAAGGAAAGGAAGGTAGAGATAGAGTCCAACTGGATACATAGGTTTTAAAATAGCAAGAGAAGCGCTCCTTAGCTGTTAAAAATGTTATAATTGTTCTTCAGCATGCAAGCAGTTCCCTAAAAATAGCAAAATGTAGGTAAATACTGTGCAGTCCGTTTATATCTGCAGTTGGTTTACACCACAACTCTTAACAGGATTTTTAAAACCTGCTTTTTGTTGGGACTCACCTGTGATCCCAGCACTCTGGGAGGGTGAGGTGGGAGGCTCTCTTGAGCTCAGGAGTTGAGACCTCTATCTCTATGAAAAGTAGAAAAATTAGCTGGTTATTATTGTAGGTACCTATAGTCCCAGCTACACCATGGGGTGGGCGGGGGGGAAGGCAGGAGGATTGCCAGGAGTCTGAAGTTGTTGTGAACTAGTTTGATATCATTGCATGCTAGCATGGATTAATTAATTAATTTCATTAATTTATTAATGCTTAATTAATTTCATTTTAATAGTGTTTTTCAACTTTTAATTTACTCATTTTATTTCATTTTTATTAAATCATAAAGAGGTAGATCATGTATACCTTAATGCATTTATGGAGTACAATGTGTTGATTTCATATACAATTTGGAATGCTTACATCGTACTGGTTAATATATTCCTCATTTTGAATTAAGTGAAATTAAAATAAAATATTAAAAATATGTAAAATAAAATATTTAAGAGAGAATCCTTTCCTTTTGGGATCATTAGGCTGAGGTCAGTTAGTGTTTAATAAATAATTTTGAGTTTCTTATAGAGATCGTAAATATGGGCTGGAAAATTAAAAAAATATATATATATATAAAATTCTCTCTCTCTGCCAGACTACCTTTTGTCTTGTCCTTATGAGCGAAATCCATTTCTGAAATGGACCACTATCTCACTCTAAATCTGGAAACCAGGCACATAAACACTAACAAAATGTAATCTATGCACTGATTTTGAGTAATCAGGCATTAATAAAAACAACATCCATATGATTTAAAAAGATAGATGTTCTCAATATGTTTATTGAGATCAAACACCACCTTTTAAGATCTAGGAAGTGATTTTGAGTGATTTGTTTACTTTTGAGACAAGGATCTCACTTTGTCACCCTCAGTAGAGTGTTGTGCATCTTAACTTATAGCAACCTTAATCTCTTGGGCTCAAGTAATTCTCTTGTCTCAGCATCCTGAATAGCTGAGACCACAAGCACCTGCCACACCTGTTTGTAGAGACAGAGGTCTCACTCTGGGTCAGGCTGGTCTCGAACTGTGGGTGCAGGTGATCCACCCATCTCAGCCTCCCAGAGTGCTGGGATTATAGGCGTGAGCCACTGCACCCAGCCTTTAGATAGTGATTTTTACATGTGCTCAATTTTTATTTCTCAGAGTGAAGACATTTGCCGCACCCTATGAAAGCCAACCATAAGAAATATATTTTGACCTTGTGTTTGTTCTTGACCGTGTAAATCGTTCTTAAAACCACAGATGCTGGCCATTCTCCTGTCTGTTATTAAGACTGTGTCTCTCTAACACTGGTCCTTTCAATGGCTACTCAGCTTTACAACTGTATCAACAGTTGGTCCTTTCAACAGCTACTCAGCTAAACAACAATCTACAACTGTAGATGCGGTGGCCCAGCAGCCTGATTTGCATCACAGCGTTCTATCATGGCACTGTCTGCCCTGCTCCCTGCTCCCTGGCTTTCCTCTGTGTGCGTCCTGGCTGATTCCCTCTCACTGCCTTCCCTGCTGGAGACTAACATGGCGAATTTAGTACAGTGGAGCAGTACTGCATGGTCAGTGTTCCATCACAAAGTAAAGAGAAGCTTTCCACCAATGAGGCCAGTTTGTTTTATAAAACTACTTCTGAGTAACCAACTTTTGAGCATTAAGCTTGTTTTATCCTTGAGTTCACAAGGTGGATCCTGACTGCAATAATCTCTGTTCTTTTGACTCGAGCACCTTCGTCTGCAGGGCAGGAGGCCACAGAGTTTGTGTTTGTAGGAGCAGGGAATTTCAGAGGTAACATCTGTCATGTAGTTACGAGGAAAGTCTTTGAAATGAAAAATAACTTTAAGCCAGTTCCACTGTTTTCAGGGAAAAGTGTGTTTAAACTTGCCAGCGTATATTTTAAAACTTCCTATACAACATAGTTATTTTTAATGTCATGGTTTATATTTTGTGAAAAATCCATTGATCAGAGAGCCAAGTAAAATTTCCATCTTTCCCATCGCTTGGAAATAATGGTCTAGAATTAATTTTCTTATCCAGTATAAAATGGCTTTACTGGATGATTAAATCGTAGCTTTTCAAATACAGAGGGTGATATACATATACACATACATATACATATATATCCACAAATATATTTATAACAAAACAAACAAAAAATGCAAGAGGGTGATATTTGAGGTTCTTTCCCACCCTAATTTGTAGTCATTCTCTGTTTATTAATATAATACAGGGTGGCCATAAAGTTCATGTGAAAATTAAAATAGTTATCTATTTTAGATTGCACATGAACTTTATGGCCACTCTGTATAAGAAGAGAAGATCGACAACTTGAGGTTATCTCAGTAACTCTGGGAATTTACAAGCAATGGTGGGGGGCACTATCCCCCATGATGAGACATGCTTTGTACATTAGGACATACACTCATTAGAAATGTATTAACTAAAGCCAGAAAGAATAGGGTATTTTAGATCCTTTTTCCTCATTCTGCTTAGTCGTATTTTCTGTTTACACATTAAAATGGAAGTTTAAAACTAATGCATTATAAAGGTTTAGTCTTTTAGACTTTTGAAACATCTTCACTGACAACTTGTGAATTGATCTTCACACTAACTTTATGGGAAAGCAAATATTAATAGGATTAGCCCCTCTCATTACAAATGGGATAACTTGGGCCCAGATAAATTATAGGACAAGAGTTATTACATAGACAACAAATGACAGAACAGACATTGAACCTATGCCTTTGATTGGACTCATACCTCCTACTAATATCCTATTAAAAAGGAAAAGCAATCAAAATTTATCCCTCTCCTCAACCTCTGAACTCTTTCCTTGGTACCCCTAAGTAGTACAAACAGTCTACACTTAGGGTATCACATGCTACTGACTCTTAAACCCTTTTATAATTTGTTTTTCTCATTCTACTTGAACTGTTTTCTCCACAGTTGTCATTGATTTTCAAATAACCCTCATACAAGAAACTGATTTCATTCTTCATCCTCTCGAATATCACCTTCTCTTTTTGTGTACATCCGTGGATCGATCTATCCAATCATCCTCCCTTTGCTTTCTGGAACAATATACTCTTATGCTGCTTCTGTCTCTGAAATTTGGTTTCCTTCACTAGCCATACAAGCAAACAAAACTATTATTTCTCAGAGAGTAGTGCTTTTTAGTGCAACTGCCCTGGGTCAGGTGTCCCCAAGACAATCAGCCTTTGTAATTTGCTGAAACTACTCATGGGATTCAGCAAACTTGTTATACGCACAGTTATAGCTTATAACAGGGCAAAGGGAAGGAGCACACAGGGTGAAGTCCAGGAGACCGAGGTCATCTTCTAGTTGTGTCACCTCAGGGAGTTTTGTGGGACGCGCTTCATTCTTTCATCATAATGTGTGCAAATACATGCACGGTTTGTCAAGCAGTGATGCTCCCTCAGAGCAGGCGTCTAGAGTTTTCATTGGGGGAACGGTCACATAGGCATGCCACACCCATGTTACTGATTAGACCTACTCAGACTCCAACCAGCCAGAGTCACAGCAGGCATTGACCATAGTCACACTGTCAGCAGAAACTATGTGATCAAATTGGCATTGCACGGCCCAAGACTCAGGCATACAAAATCGCCTTAAGCCAGCAAAATAAGCCCAGTGTTTGGAGGTCATTTTCTGGGAGTAGGCAAGGGCAGTCATGAAGACAGGCCATTTTTTGGAACGTATAGGGTTTGAGCAACTCAGCCTGCTGAATTAACCTCACGCATAGACACTTTTGTCTCATGCATTGATCCTGATTATCTCCTACTGGACCAAAAGCAGCGAACCTTGAAGCAATTTAAAATGCACAGAGGAATAAAAATGATGGGATTATCATTGGAGGGATCAGACTTAGCAATACATTTTGTGTGCCTATGGGCAAGTAAGAATCTCTAATAAATAGAGGCATTCAGTGAATATAAGTTGCCTACCTCGTCTATGATTGTCAGATTCTCCAATATGAGTATCACTTTCCCATAGTTATCAAAATGGACTTTGCTCTCTTTTAACCGGACTACTGCAACTGCTTCATAGCTGATCTTGCCTCCAACTGGAGGAGCTGTGTGCACAGCGCTCTCCTCCCCACCTGGCCTGAAACGGCAGCTCTAATTCATTCTGTATGTGGCTGAACAAGTTCCTTTGTTAAAAGGCATCTTTGATCATTTACTCTCCTTGTCAAAAACCTTTTATGGCTCTCAGTGGCTCAAAGATGAAAATTCACTGCCCTTAGCTTGGCATTCAATTCCATCCTTAATCTGTATTAAACTTGAATTTCAAAACTTGTCTTTCTTTGCTTTGTTTCTAATATGTATTTTCGTTTGAAATAATTTAAAAGTTTTTACATGGATAAAGCTATCATTCTTTTTCAATAGGTTCTTTTAAAAAAAAATTTGTTGTGTTTGGTTTTGGTGTTATATAGGAAAGTCCTTTCCAAACAAGATCATAAAGATGCCCTTCTAATTTCAGATAGTTTTTAATCATAGCTCTAAAGTTATATTATGGTTTTGTTACTACAGTGTATCTGGAATTTATTTGGGGACATAAATTTTTGGTAGCATGTAACTTGGTTTTCTCCAAATTTTTTCAATACTTTTTATGGAAACTCTTTACGCTACATGTATCATAAAGCTAATTTTGTGAATGCGTGGGTCTGATTCTTGACTTTACATTGTTTTTCATTAATGCAGTTATACATTTTGATACCAAAGTCACTCTTGAAATGTCACACGTTGTATCTGTATACATCTTGATATTTTGCATTTCAAGTTCTCTGTAATTATCTTTTAAAAAAGATTTTTGGTTATTTTATCACATATATTTTTCCCATATAACTTTTAAAATACTTTTAACCTATTTAATTAAAATTTATTGAAATTTTATTTGGTGCTACATAGATATCACGCATTAGTTTATATAGAAGGGGTATTTAGTATATTTTGTCTTTTTATATAGATATTTGGTATGTTGCTCTAGATAATTAAGTTTATGCCTTTGGTAAAGTTTTGCTATTTTAATCTTTTAGTTTTTCAGTGTACTTGTAGGCTTTGTCCTAGGATACTTTCTTTTAAATCAATTATTTTAAGAGTAGATTCCATGTAAATTGTTTCTTATAAGTATATAAGAAAACTCTTGCTTTAGTCCCTATAAACATTGTATCAGAAATATTTTCTCTAAGATTGTAACTATTTTTGGTTAGTATTAGAGGAAAGACAATTTATTAGAATAATTTATTGAAAACCTTCAAACTCAGAACATAGCAACATTTATACATTTCTGAGGGTTAAAGCGATGAGAATAATTGATAATTTTATCAGAGAGGATACTTTTGGAGTAAATGTTCTCCAAGTTATTTTTGTATTCTTTTATTGTATATATTTTTATCCTGTATATTTAAGGTATACAACATGATTGATATACATAAATAGAATGAAATGATTTCTATAGTCAAGCCAAAGAACATAGTTACCTTTCTTGTGTGTGTCCTTAAGAGCACCTAAAATCTATGCTCTTAGTGAACTTTTAGTATGCGATATAATATTATTAAGTATGGCCCTCGTACTTTATTTTAAATTAGTGTTTTTTCACATACTGCACTTTTGAATTCTGGACCGGCATCTAACCTCCCTCCCCGCTCCAGCCTCTGGTAAGCGCAGTCGTACTGTCGGTTTCCACGTACTCGGCTTCTTTTTCTGGTCTCAGATTCGACATCGGAGAGAGATCGTGCAGTACTTTTTCTTCTGTATCTGGCGCATTTCACTTAAAGTCCTCCAGGCTCATCCATGTTGTCACAAAGGGCCGGATCTTCTTCTTTCTCAAGTATAACAGCATTCCCCAGCATACCTGCCCACATTTCTTTGCCCATTCCCACATCTGTGCACACAGGCCACCTTGCATCTTAGCTGCTGTGAGTGATGCCTCAGTGATGGGGGAGGCAGAGACCGCCCCACGAGGTGAGGATCTCATTTCCTTTGGGTATATACCCCAAAGAGAGATTAATGGGTCGTATGGTGGTTCCATTTCGATATTTTTAAGGAAATGCAGTACTGTCTCACATAATGGCTAGACTGACTGTGTTTCCACTAAAAGTGTCCCCGCTTCCTTGCTCTTCACATCCTCGCCAGCTCGTGTTATCTCTTGACTTTTCATCGTAGCGATTCTACCAGATGCGAAGTGACATCTCATTTTGATTTTGATTTGCATTTCTCTGATAATTGGTGATGTTGACCGTTCTTTCATATCCCTGTGGGCCATTTCCATGCCTTCATGGAAAAATATCTAATCAGGTCCTTGGGCCTTATTTTAATCAGGTTAGTTGTTATTTTCTTCTTGAGTTGTGTGAGTTCCTCATGTAGTTTGGATTGTGTCCTCACACAGCAAAGGGAAAGAACTCTGGTCTCTTCCTCTTAAAAGCACACTAATCTCATTCTTTTTTTTTCCTCTCTCTCTTTTTTTAAATAAAATTATAGCAGTGTACATTAATACTATCATGGGGTACAGTGTACTGTTTCTGTATACAGTTTGAAATACTTTCATCCAACTGGTTAACATAGCCTTCATGTCTTTTTCTTAGTTATTGTGTTAAGACATTTATATTCTGTATGTAGAGAGATTCACATGTACCCTTATAGGATGAACCATAGGCGTGATCCCACCAATCACCCTCCCTCCACCCACCCTCCCTCCTCCTCTCCCCTCTCCCCATATTCCTGGGCTAAAATTGGCTTATAGCTTTCCTATGAAAGCTATAAATTAGTTTCATACAGGGCTGAGTACATTGGATACTTTTTCTTCCATTCTTGGGGATACTTTGCTAAGAAGAATATTTTCCAGCTCCATCCATGTAAACATGAAGGAGGTGAAGTCTCCATCTTTCTTAATGGCTGCATAGTATTCCATGGTGTACCTATACCATAATTTATTGATCCATCCCTGGATCGATCTTAATAGAACATTGTAACAATGGCCTATGCCTTGAATTCTAATTTCTACCCTGGACACAAAAAGGAAGTTTGAGGTTTAGAAAAATATTCTTTATTATTATTATTTTTTTAAATAAACCCTTGACTTTGTAGTATATACTTGCTCTGGACCAAAACAATTAAATTGAATTTCTAAATTGAGCCTTGGCTTCATTCTTTATTCTCTGTTTCACCTACTGAAGCAGCAATACAGGTAACTGAACCTTTGGATTAAGAGTTGTGAGACAGCAAAATTTGTGAACTATTTTTTAAAAATCAGTTTAGTTGGGCAGCACCTATAGCTCAAGGAGGAGGGTGCTGGCCCCATATGCTGGAGGTGGTGGGTTCAAACCTGAGCCCGGACAAAAACTGCCAAAAAAAAAAAAAAAAGATAAAAATCAGTTTAGTGCCTTAAACAATATTATCTCACTTATATTCTGTATTCAAAAACTCTCAGCAGTTGCCCAATACTTTCTGAATCTGCACAAAGCTACAGTGATGTTCCTGGCTTCTCTGTCACCTCTGTGCAAAAGAGGAAGAGATTTAACAGTTTTAAATAAGAGTCTCACAGTTTATGAAGAGATGTTTCCAGTGGGCAGATTTGGACCCATTAGTGGAGTTAAGTCAAAGTTAGCTTCTGAAATTAGCATGGAAAATTATACTTGACAATTCTTTAAGTTGCCTGTAAAATACATTTTACTCTATTAAAAATCCCAAAATAGTATGTTTTGGGTAGTCTAATAACCAGTTTTTACTCCTGAAATAGGAGATATGTTGTATGGAAAAGATACATTTTTAAACTCTGCAATCATATTCAGTGATACATTATAAAATTGTTATTCTCTCTCTTTTTTTTTTCAGGAAACATAGAGTTGAATTTGCCTAGATTAGATGTAATTATCATATAACTCCACTATATGCTAGAAAATGTTCAAATAAATATTATTATAGCTTTTGATAACAAAATAGGATACACATATCAGATGATGATAATGAAAATTATAGTAATAATTATAGCTTTTGCATGTCTTTGGGCCAGGCACATCATCTAGTTAATCTTCAAAGCAATCTCATGAGGTAGATATTGTTATCATCTCTACTGAAGAAAAGAAAACTAAGAGGTACTATTTAGAGAGAAAAGTACCTTGTAGCATTTATCAGTCTAGAGCAGCGGTTCTCACCTGTGGGTTGCGACCCACAGGAACTATAGGAAAAGGCCTCCATTAGGGAGGTTGAGAACCACTGGTCTAGAGAAAAAGCAAAAGATAAGTTTTTCAAGACTGGCTAGCTTAAACATGTGCATTTTCTGATTTAAAAAAAAACTATAAAATGGAGTGAGTGCCCTAAATAGCATGATATAAACATGAATATTTACATAAAACCATTGCAGATATGTTTCTTATTCCTGTTAGGCCTGTGGAAAAAAGAGAAATTAATTATAAGACAAATTTGCCATTACTGATGAGCTAGAATGTTCTGTTCCCTGGTATTCTAACATAAAATAATTGATAAAATGCCTGGATGCATTCATGATTGAACAGATATACTTTCTAGTTGGTAGATTTCTATTATTTCCACATGTACACACCAATTAAAACAATTTCAGACTTCATTTGTCGTAGAACATTTCCGTCTTGCAGAGCATGCTTTTTAACATGAAGCTTTGCCTCTCTCTACATCCTAATTTTCAAAAACGCTTTCTACAGTAGTCCTTGTCTGATATGAATGTCTATAGGTTTTAATGTTTTGACTCATGTTCTATAATCATTTTGATTTTTTTTTTTGAGCCACAAATTAGAAGCCAGGGAAGCATAAACCCACTGGATTTTCTTTCCTCTTTGTGAGTTTATACAAAGATGAGGTGATAGTAATGTAAAGTTTTCAGGACCAGATGAATGAAATGATAACCTCTCTGTTGATTAGAACGTCTGATTCTCTCCAGGAGACCTTAAAGAAAGCCAATTAGCATTAGCAGATATGTGGCAGTGGAGATGGTCAAAGAACAGAGGGAGAGTAGCTTTTGGACACATGGATGAGAAAAAGATAAGATTTCTGAATAAGGAAGATGCTGTGCTTAAGGCATTATACAGAAAGTCATTAAAAAGGGCAGTACAGATTTAAGAAAGATGAGTGTTATGGGATCAATACAGATGCAGGATACCAGATGTTTGTCAGGGAAATTATGCTTAATTATAAAGACTGTGAGAAACCAGCAAAGAGTTCTGCTAAAATGGAAAAATATATTGCATTTTCTTTCATTATTCTAGAACCAAATGTTGTAAGAATGCAAGATCAGAATTGGACGCCAAAATCCTTCAGAGTTCAGTGCAACTCCCCAGGTAATTCTGAGCATGACCTTGATTAATGCTGTTCAATAGAAGTAGTGTGAGCTACGTAGGTGATTTCAAATTTTATAGTAACCACATAAAGGAAAATAAAAACAGGTGATGTTAATTTTAGTGCTCTACTTTACTTAACCCAATACATCTCATAAATTATCAGTTCAATAATAATCATTTTAAATTATTGAGACATTTTATACATTTTTGGTATTGAACTTTTGACATGAACTAAGTTTTCACTAAAAATATGTGCTCGGTACTTAGATTTCATAAAATTTACAATTGAAAAAGTAGATTCACATACCTAAGTTTTTCCTAACATAATTAAATGTTTTCCAATAACTGAGGTAACAAAAAATCATTTTCTATTAATATTTACAACTATGATGTAAGAATTGGTTTATCATTCTTTAGAATAATTGATTTGCCTTTGAAGCAAAAGTATATCCGAATTAAGTAAATTAAGTGCATGTCTATCCAAATTAAGCAAATTGTTTAACTTCTTTTTCAACTCAATATTATCAAATTCAATATGCCATGAATCAAAAAACAGCTCTAAAACTTTATGTATAACAACAAATTGTTCCTTAACATTTTCTTGTACTCTTTCCAGCCAATTTACACGATATTGGTGATTAAAATTAAATTTTCTTTATGTTTTTTCATGTTAGAAAAATAGGCAAAATCATTTTGTTGAGTTATATTAAGAAAAGTTTTCATTTGAACATAAATTCTCATACCTGCTAGTTCACAAATAAGTTTTCCTTCTCTCAGAGTTCAAATTTACTTTATTTTTATGCCGTGTGATATAAATGAGAAAACATAAATCACACTGCCATTTCTTTTTATTTAAGATACTCTTGATTTAGAGTTAACAACTAATTTTTATAAAGTTCTTCTGTGACTCAATAGGCATTAGCAAAGAACACAAAATTATTGCATACGTTGTCTTTTATAATTAACAATAATTTATGGTAACAATAAAATAATTTTATAAAAAATAATTTTTTTGAAGTTTTTGGCTGGGAGCTGGGTTTGAACCCACCACCTCTGGCATATGGAGCTGGCGCCCTACTCGTTTGAGCCACAGGCACCACCCTATTATCTTAATTTTTTATACAAATAATTTTTTGTTTTTATCTGCCCAACAAAATGTAATTTCCATTTTTCTTTACTCTGCTTATGAAAGTATTAAAATCTTCATTTTCTTTCTTTTCTTTCTTTTTTTTTTTTTTGAGATAGAATTTTACCCTGTTGCCCAGGTTAGAGTGAGGTGGCCTCTCAGCCTAGTCCATAGCAACCTCAAATTCCTGGGTTCAAGCAATCCTTCTATCTCAAGTAGCTGGGACCACAGTTGCTCACCACTATGCCCAGCTAATCTTTCTAGTAAATTTTCTATTTTTAGTAGAAGTAGGTCTTGCTCTTCCTCAGGCTTGTCTCAAATTCCTGAGCTCAAGTGATCTTCCTGCCTCAGCCTCCCAGAGTGCTAGGATTAACAGGTGGGAGCCACCATGCCCAGCCGACATCTTCATTTTCAAATGATCCTGCATTAGATGTATTTGAAACTCTGTTAACACTTATTTTTAACAACAAAAACAATTTAGCTACATTTTTATTATCTTAAATTATTATTTTCCTAAATTTTAGACTATTAGGGAATACACATGTTTCATTTACATACTTTATTTTTTGAACAAATCAAATCATGCTTGACAATATATTACTTATATTATTATTAAATATTTTGATTTACTTCCCAATCATCACTGTAACTCCTGCTGCCTGCATACAACTTTCACAATACAAAATCATTTCAATGGAATCAACTCATTGACACTGACAAGATGCAATACCAGGAGGGTTAAAGTGAAACAGAGTCCAACCAAAACAATAAAGTTCAATTTAACAGAAAAATATTTTGCATTGCTTCAGTTTTTATGTTTACATTTAAAATAAAATAAAATAATAAAATAATTCAGTTTCTTAGTTACGTTTTTACGTGCTCAATGCTGCTTGGGGCTCGTGGTTCTTGTGTTGATTAGCTGCAGCCTAGATCAAGACAAAATGCATATCGTTATCTGTATGTGAAGTGAAGAAGAGGCATAATTCTCACTCGTTTTTGCTAACTCCTCCCCAAATGTGGATTTATTATCCTGCTGAACCAGCTTCCAGAACTGATTAGACCACATATGCAATCACTGTGCTCTCAAAGTTCCCATACTTGGGTGTGGCTCACTTTCTTGGATCTTGCCATTACATTTTCTTCTCCTTTCCTTCCTCTATGGGGAAAAATGACCCGCGGCATAAAGGCCCCAATGTAGGACAGGTATCCCGAGCTTTCACCTACTCACATAGACAGGAGTAATTTAGACTTTTAGACAAACTCATGCATTTCATCTTGTCATCCGGTCGGTGGTAAGAATAAGGAAGTAAAATGAAGGCAAAAGCCGAGTAGTCTTAAGCCCCCCAAGTTAGGGGGGCTTTATGCCTAATTTTTCAGAAAGTTCTGAGTTGGGGTGATAATGCCTTGCTAACTTTCAAAGAAGCCGGGGTAGACTAGTTCTTCATTTGCATTTGTCTCTTGTGACTTCTCTGTCTGGAACTTCATGGGGTCAGTGTGCTTAGGCAAAATAGAACTCAAGAATGCTAGATTCCCTCGCTAATTATCATCTGATGATAGCCCAATCACTCATTAATTCTAAAACTTACTGTTTTGCTCTTACCTTGAGTTGCACTGTCATCCTTTTTTATAATGACCCTGGAATAAAAAGAGGGAGGGTTCTATAAACACACACACACACACACACACACACATAAATAAAATGTCCTTTTCAATGTAATAATGGATTTAATTATAGTGACAAATTTAGAGGTTATATATATTAACAGAAGAAATTATTGACGGCTTTAATCCCTAGCTCTTGCCTTAAACCAGAGTCAGAAATCTTCCTTCAAGAGTTACATGTGACTTGTAAATATCCCACACATTTTGTTCAAATGTAGTTTCTCTATTACACACTCACCCTGATATTTAACCCTCAAAAAGCGTCAATTAATCAGTCTTGAGCAATCACTGCCACCTAGTGGTTGTTTACAAAACCACAAAACCAGTTTACGAAGTTGATTTCTGTACTCTTCAGACCATTATACATTCCACTTTCCTTTGACTTTTTAAGTCTGGCCTTAGTAATTCCTCTTATATTTATTGTCATCACATACACTGAAGAGAGTGTAGTATTATGATTCATATTGTAACTCGAGCGCTAGACTTTCTAGGTTCACCATTCTACAAGCAATGTGGCCTTGGACAAGTCATTTAACTTTTTTTGTTCCTCAACTACCACATTTGTAAAATGTACATAATAATAATTAACTCACAAAATTGTTCTGAAGAATGAATCATTTAATTTACATGCTGTGCTAAAAACTAGCGGGTAGTTCAACACATGCCAATAGGTGGCAGCTGTTCTATACATGTGACTTTTTAGCCACCTTTACATTTTCCTTTTTTCTTCCAATTTTTATTGTTTTGTAATCTTTCATAAATCATTCTAGATTATTTCTAGTAAATCTATTTTCTTTTGTAAATGATAGGATACATAGTTGTATCAAAGGAAAGGAAATTGATATAGTTTGACGTGAAATTAAATATGACCAACACAGCTTGCATAGCTCTTGAAATGCCAAGAAGAACCATTCAGAATCTCAGTTAAAATCTTCATTTATTCCCTAACTTCCTGCAGCAAAACACACTTTTCAAAATAATCGTCAGCTGTCAAAATATTAAAAACATTTTATTCCAATTTGTCTTCTCAATTTTTTAAAAATCAAATCAACCATTTAAAATTTTTTGAATCACACAAACACTAAACAAACACTTTCTTATTATAAAATATTTCAATGAGAGTTGATGCAAACTGCCCCCCCCCTTTTTTTTTTTGCCAGGTCTGGGTTTGAACCCACCACCTCGGCATATGGGGCCAGCACCCTAGCCTTTTGAGTCACAAGCCCCGCCCTCAGCAAGACCCTTTTTGACTCCCTCCTCCCCCAAATCTACTAACTGTCCTCGAGGTGAACATGATCCCTTTGGTACATTTCCTGCTCAGTCTCTCATGTTTTTTTGTTTTTTTATTTTTCCCATTGTCTGAAATATTTAGAAAATTTCTAACTTACCTTGGACCCTTTTTTCTTGGTCATCGTCCCACATGGTGCCAAATTCTCTGACCCTGTGGTTAGTGCTCAGGAATGTCCCCAGGAGATGGAGGGCAGGGATCTGCAGTTGGCAGAGAAGTGTAGTCAAAGGCCTTTCCACTCTACTCCTTGGTCCCATGGAGAGCCCTCAAAATTTGAGGACTCTCATCTTTCTGCTCCTTCTTGTCTGGACCCAGTTTAACTGGAGTTTTTGAGTAGAAAACTGAACTCTTCAAACATGAATTCAAATATTTCTGTCCTGCACATACACACTTTTCTTTAGTTTCTGCTTTCCTTAAATTTCCTTAATTTCTGTTTCCCTATGAGCTGTGAGTGCATTTAGAAGTCAAGTAAGAGAAAGAGAAATATAAATAAGACAAAGGATTATGACTTTGGGATGTCATTCTGTAACATGTGTATTCATATATATATATGTGTGTGTGTGTGTGTATATATATATATATATATAAAAGAGAACTTCAAAAAAAGTTCATGCAAAAAGTGAAATTAAAAAAGAAAAAGAAAAAAATATGAGCTTTATTTTTCAACATAAGCTCTTTTGGGAGTGACAATACCAGCCCGTTAGTCTATCCTTTATTTTTCAACATAAGATCTTTTGGGAGTGACAATACCAGCCCGTTAGTCCATCCTTAAGAAAATGAAGTCCTGAAAATTTAACCATATCAGTACAGTCTTTTTTACATTATTAACTGAAGAAAAATAGATGACCTTTAAAGGTATTTTTAAGATCAAGAAAAAAAAATAATTCAAAAAGAGCCAAATAGAACTGTAAGGTGGATGCCTCATGATTTCTCACAGAAACTCAGACAAAAGTTGCCCTTGTGTGATCTAAAAAATGAGCAGGAACATTGTGCTGGAAAAAGGCATTCTAGGGAAGATTTCCCGGCCTTTTCTCTGTGCAAGCTCTGGCTAACTTTGTTAAAACATTCAAAATAATGAGCTATTATCATTTTTTTTTGTTTGTTTTGCCCTCCAAAAAGTCAACAAGTAGAATGCCTTGAGTATCCCCCCAAACTGGCAATGAACTTCTATCTTAACTGGCCTGCTTTTGCTTTGAGAGACCCACGGCCACCTCCTGGTAGCCATTGCTTTGATTGTGCTCTGTCTTCAGGATCATACTGGTAAAGCCAAGTTTCATCTCCTGTTACGATTCTTCAAAGAAATGCTTCAGGATTTCGATGCCACTTGTTTAAAATGTCCATTGAATGCCCTGCTTTTGTCTGCAGCTGGTCTGGGCACAACAGTTTTGGTCCTCACCAAGTGGAAAGTTGGTCCAAAGCTAATTTTTTAGTCAGAATTGTGCAAGCTGGACCAACTTTTATGATGTTGGCTATTGTTTCTGATGTTAATAATCAGTCCTCTTCCAGTAAGGCACAAGGGAGATGAATTTTTTCCCTGAAAATTGATGTGGATGATCTGCTGCTACAGACTTCATCTTCAAGATCATCTTGTCTCTTCTTAAAAATAGGTTAAGTTGTAAGCTGCTGATTTCTTTGGGACATGATCCCCATAAACTTTTTGTAAAGCATCTTCCACTCAATGTTTACCAGAAATTAGATGTTTTTCTTGCTTTTATTGTAGCAGAATTTGCAATGCTGTGATAAAGGATCTTTTCAATCTGATGTCTTAGTTATCTTAGTGCCTCAAACTAGATCCTGTTCATATATATTATAGCAAGTTAATATGAATTTATTTTGGTAGAAAAATATTTTGAACTTCATGTGGTTTTCTCAAAATGCACATTTTTCGTGGTTTTGTTTTGACTTACTTTTTTCTCATACAAATGTCATTACAGCATAGGTTTTTAGGAAGATATAGAAAATTAACAGTCATCTTAAAATAAATTTAAAGTATTCATTGAACCTCCTCTAGTACTTTGAATAGTGAACTCTTCGGATAGTGAATTAGAAAATAAATACGAGGCTCGGCGCATGTGGCTCAAGTGGCTAAGGCACCAGCCACATACACTTAAGGTGGCGTGTTCCAATCCCCAGCCCGGGCCCACCAAACAACAATGACGGTTGCAACCAAAAAATGGCCAGGCATTGTGGCAGACGCCTGTAGTCCCAGCTACTTGGGAGGCGGAGGCAGGAGACTCGCTTGAGCCCAGGAGTTGGAGGTTGCTGTGAGCTGTGATGCCACGGCACTCTACCCAGGGGGACAGCTTGAAGCTCTGTCTCAAAAAAAAAAATAAAATAAATACTAAATAGTATTTTTAAATTTCGCTTTTTAACTAAATTTTATTTCTAATGTGTCAAAGTTTGCATACTTTTTCCAACTTTGTTATGTACCAACATCTGCTCTATTAACTTACAAATGAACTTTATTAACATAATCTATTTATAAAGTGGTGACTTTATGTATTTGTATCGGAACTCTAAAAAAATTATTTTGACTTATTTCCTCAAAAAATTACTTGCTTTTTAAAAACTCTCTCCTGAGATACGATTCCAAAATGACAAAAAAAAAAAACAATAAACCATAGAATGCATAATCTTATTTTATATGTTTATAAGTGACTTAACTATAATTTTTATATTTATATTTAAAAATAGACATCAATTTTTAAAAAAACACACATTTTGCTCACCTTCTATTATGGTGCATTGTATCTAAAGAATTTTTCCATGTAGAATTATTTGTAAATAACGAAGTTGTCTGACTCAAATTGGAATTAGAAGTAAAAACATGATAATTCAGAACTATTTAGAATGTATATATTTGATCTCTATATACGATTATGTATACAGTGAATAGCTGAAGAAAAATCATGATCGTGGATCAATACCATATAAAAGGCAATTTGGGGGGTGTGCTCTAATCACCACATGAGGTCAGAAATTTCATTTGTGAACTCATCCAGAAAAAGTGCCATATACCTCACTGCTGAATATCACTATAGTCACCGCTGAAGCACTCCCCTTAGGAAGCTTTGTACCAACACAAGCACTTTATCCACCCTTTAAAGCAATTTTAGAACTCTTTCTGGAATGGCCATCAGAGCTGCTGTCCTACGAGGTTGGACAATCAAGTTCACAAACTTATGCTGGAAAAAGTGCTTTGAAGGGTGGACTAGGCACTGGTGTTACAGGTACAGAGCTTCCTGAGGGGAGTGCTTCAGAGGTGACCGTAGTGGTAATCAGCAATGAGCTATGTAGCCTTTGTGTAGGAAGAGTTCGTGAACTTAATTATCTGACCTTGAACAAAACCCACTATGATTCTGCATGTATTTTTGGCTAATTCATAGACTTCTTTTGCTTTTGCATAAAATAATCCCTCCCCTTTTTAAAAACTTTACAATAGATAGCTAGATAACTAGCATTATTACATATAGCTTTCCTACATTTTAGAATTTCCTTTTGGAACACTATTTATTTATGACTATTAAAAACACCATTTATTTATTTATGACTATCTATAAATGTCGTATAACTGACAAGTATGAACTTTCCCCAAGCCCAAAATAAAAAGATACAGATAAATGTGGTTTAATTTTTTTTTTTTTATTGAATGATAACTATGTACATTAATGCACTTCTGGGGTACAGTGTGGGGTTTTCACATGCATTCCGAAATACTTCCATCAAACTGGTCAACACAGCCTTCATGTCATTTTCTCAGTTATTGCTTTAAA
>CAUYTI010023082.1:0-52341 GCA_963575145.1 Galago senegalensis | reverse complement strand
AAAAAAAAAAAAAAAAGAAAAAGAAAAAGAAAAAGTTCATCTAGTATCTTTTGAGAGACTTGGATAGAACTCTTTCTTTTTTAGAAAACATAATCAGCAAATTGGTAAGTGGCCTGAGGAAGTCAACATCTTCCCAAGGGGTTGATTCCAATCATGTGACTTGGCTGGCCCCAGGATATGGGTGTGTGTGTGACACACCCTGGCATCTTGGCATTCTGTGCATAAGCCAGAAAGACAGGAGAGCCATCTGGGGCAATCTGGAATCTGAGCTAACTCAGTGTGGCTGACAGGTGCTGACAGGCCTGACTGGCTTGCTCAGAAGGCCTGGTGGCACAGCTGGAACTGGAGAGGGGGAGCTGGACCTAGGAGCTGGTGAGCCAGGCCATGCCTGTGTCTCCTACTGGGGCAGATTCTGGAGTGACTCTCAGCTTCAGGACAGGACTCAAGCCAGTTCAAGGGACTTAGCACCCTCCTCTGACTCCACCACCAGGCTGTTAGTTTAGCCCATTCTTTCATGAAACAGATAATAACAAGTGCTTACATTTACAAAATGATCACTCTGTGCTCTACACATTTTACATGAAATGTGTCATATAATCCTCAGAAAAAGGTATGAGATAGGTGTTAATGGTAGTATTCCTGCCAGCAGAGCAGGAGAAAACTGCCCAGTTAAAGACTTACAGAGCTAGGATTAAAGACTGCATCTGCCTGCTTCAGAGCCCAGGCTTCTACCCAGCAGGCTGCTCTGCCTTCCTCCAGACTCATAAGCTGAGTGTGGTATCTGCTGAAATCCACACACACAGGGCGCCCCCTCTGGAAATTGAGTACTGCCTTGTACTTCCACTTGTTACTATGTGTACTGCCTACTCCTAGCATTGAAGGATGTCAGTATGTCGTATATTGGATAGTGTTCTGCATCCATGTGAGCCCAGCACAACAACACAGCTTTGAGGATGGGCAAAAATCCACTTTGTTTTCTGTTGTGTTGTTAGAGACAACATCTTGCTCTGTTGCCCAGGCAGAAGTGCAGTGGCATGATTATAGCCCACTGTAGCCTCAAACCCTTTTGCTCAAGGGATCCTCCCATCTAGCCTCCTGAGTAGCCAGGACTACAGGTATGCACACCATGCCTGGCTTTTTTTAAGAGACAGGGATCTCACTATGTTACCCAGGCTGGTCTCAAATGCCTGGCCTCAAGCAATCCTCCAGCTGTGGCCTTCCAAAATGCTGGCATTATAGGCATGATTCACCATGCCCAGCCCCACAACACTTTAGAACATTACTGATATCAAGCCCAGGCTGGCCAGCAATATGTTATTCAAGGTGCAAAAATGGGAAAGAGAACTCACACTCTTTGTCATGAGTGCCCTCTTGACTGAGTTCCTGACTTGGCCCATGTGACACAATAATCTCACAGGGACAGTGCCCAGCATAGCTACCAACAGTATTCCTTGATCATTAATATAAAGAGGTTCTAGCAAGAAATCTCATAACTACAACCATGTCAGATGTGGACTCCATAGGATGGGAGGCAGGGCCTATGCGCCATTTTTGTCATACAAACCAATCTGCGAGGTGCATTCTGAGTTACTGTCAGTTTAGGTTTAGGTAGAACAGAGATGAGCTCTACACACAGCCTCTCTCATCAAACATGAAGCCCTTGTTCTTTTTCACTAATGGGTCTCCAGGTGTTGCCACCCCATTTTCCTCTGTTCTGGTTCAGGGTGCAGCTGTGATAAAGAGCTAGGTGCGCAGGTGCTGTGCTAGAGTTTTCTTTAAAGCTACCAAAACACTACAAATTTGCATTTTTTCAGATTTGTGCTCAGTAACAGATGACCTTGAGTTTGTTAAGGAAGTTTAATAAAACTTTAGACTTCCTAAAGACTTTTCCATCTTAACAAGTTAGACTTTAGATTTATTAATACTAGAATATGTTTATTTATTTTTTACTCAACAAATATATATTAAGCAATTATGTGCAATTCTGGGTACTTTGAATGAAAAAAGATGAGGAAAACATGGACCATAATCTAAATGAATTATTAAACTAGAAAAGATGCAAACACATTCACCAAAAACTATAATACCTGGCAGGGAATGTTATATTTATTTTTATCCTTGTTTCTATTATGATACTATTTACATTCACTCATTTGATTGTTCCCTCCTGGGTTACTGTAAAGACTTCCTGAGCAAGGGCTCCTTTGCTCCTCACCCAATTTTTACCTGTTCCTAGAATAAATTAGGCTTCCTTTCATCCAATACTGGGAAGGAAGGGACGTGGAGTTGAGGGACAGACACAGTGGAGATGTACACCCAAGCAGGAGCCAGTAGAAATTATCAACACTTCCTGTGGTCTCTGCATACTTTTAAGCCATGAGTTTCTCACTTCTGATATCTGACCTTCCTTCTACCTCCTGCCCCACCTCTGAACAAGGCAGTAGCCACTGGGTTCTTAGCAATCAGTGTTGAAAGATTAAGAATTAAGATTAAGAATTCTGGCACAACTAAAGACACAATAAGTAAAGCAAAAAGACAACTTTCAGAATGAGAAAAGATATTTGCATGGTCTGAAGATGACAAAGGGTTGATAACTAGAATCTACAGAGAACTCAAATTAAGCAACAAAAGAGCAAACAAAAAAGAAAGAGTAAACAATCTCATCTACCACTGAGCAAGAGATATGAACAGAACCTTCTCTAAGGAAGATAAATAGTTTACAAACATTTGAAAAAAAAAATGCTCATTGTCCCTGATCATCAGAGAAATGCAAATCAAAACCACCCTGAGATGTCACCTAACCCCAGTGAGAATAGTCCACATCACAAAGTCTCAAAGTTGCAGAAGCTGGCATGAATTTGGTGAGAAGGGAACACTTTTACATTGTTGGTTGGACTACTAACTAATACAACCTCTTTGAAAGAAAGTATGGAAAATCCTTAAATAACTCAAATTAGACCTCCCATTTGATCCTGCCATCCCAGGACTAGGCATCCACTCAGAAGAAAAATAAATCATTTTATCATAAGGACATTTGCACTAGATTGTTTATTGCAGCTCAATTTATAATCACCAAAATGTGGAAGCAACCTAAATGCCCATCAACCAAGGAATGGATTAACAAACCGTGGTATATGTATACCATGGAATACTATTCACCCATTTAAAAAGATAAAGACTTTACATCTTTTGCATTAACCTGGATGGTGTTGAAATGCATTTTTCTTAGTAAAGTATCACAAGTATGGAGAAGCAAGAATCCAGTGTACTCAATGCTAATATGAAGCCAGTAGACAACCTAATACATGCTGATATAAGAGAAAAACTCAAATCAATTCAAGAGGAGGGAAGGATGACGGAGAAGGGAGAAGGGAGGGGGATGGATGTGCTCCCAGTTAATGGGCACAATGTTTTAGGATATATGGCACACCTCTTTGGGACATGACACAATTATAATGTTTGTACAAATGCAAACATTGTAACTTAATTCTTAGTTATCCTCAAATTATGATGTTTGCACAATTGTAATGTTTGCACAAATTAAAATGTTTGCACAATGCAAACATTGTAACCTAATTCTTGGTTATCCTCAAATTAATGTGAAACAATAATAATAATAATAAATTGATTCTGAACATAGAAATTCAGCCAGAATTGGGAAGTGATAACATATTTTACCCAATTTTTATCTCTCTGAAAATTAACTCGTTGAATCCTTTGAGATGGAGTTTAAGGCAAACCTTTGCACTGTGTTTTCTACTGTATGGTAGATTATCACCTTGGTGTAGATAATAAATGCTAAGAAGAGTACAATATCTCAGGGTCTGAAACTTAGAAGGGAGATTGGCTAGTGGTTCTACAAACTGAAGAAGTAAACAGTGAATTTCAGGTTTCTCTCACTACAGGAATCTGCCTTCTCTTTTTACTAATCCTTTCACCATAATGTGTCCCTGCCACAATCAGAAATCAGAAAAGTTGTAGCTTCCTTAATTACAAGAACAGCTTTATATTCTGCATACTTTGTCCTCACATGAGGAAGAATTTGTTTTTCTTTTTAATCCTCTCTTATCCTAAGGAGAAGCAAGCTGAAGTATCCAGTGGTTTAGCAAATGTGTGCATATGTGTGTAGAATAAGAGAAAGATAATACAAATGTGACAAAGTGCTCACAATCATGAGTCTAAGTAGAGGGTACTCACTGTACTAGTCTTGCAACTTCTCTTTAGGTAAGAAATTCTTCAAACCTGTTGATTCCATGGATACATACAATATGGAGGAATTTCAGAAACATTTTTCTAAGTCAAAGAAGCCAGACACAAAGAACTACATACCATAAAAGATTGTATTTATAGGCCATTATGGAAACAAATAAGCAGAACAAACAGAAAAAGTCCAGTGATCAATTATGAATACTCTAGAAACCAATGGAAAAATAGAAAGTCTAAGTAAAGAAATGGAAGATACAAAAAAAGAAATAAATAGAAATTTTAGAACTGAAAAATACAACAACCAAACTGAGTTTAAAATCTCAAACTCCAAACATAAAGTTAAAAAAATTCATGTCTAAATATATCATACCAAAACAAACAAAAATAAAAACAAAGAAAAACTCTTGAAAACAACTGAAGAAAATATATCTATTACCTACAGGGGAACAACAATTGAAATGCTATAGATTTCTCCTCAGAAACCATTTATCCCAGTAATAGCTAGACCTAGAGATAGATAATCATCAAGGAATGAAATAACTGGAAGATATCAGCCAACTAGAAAATCATCAAGGAGCTGAAAGAACTGGAAGATACCATCAGCCAGCTAGATTAAACACCTATGTAACACTCCAGTCAATAATGGTAGAATACACATTCTCTTCAAGCACACGAGGGAAATTGACTAAGATAGACCACATCCTTTGTCATGACAAATTTAGAAAAATTAGAGTCATATAATATATGCTCTTTAACCATAATAAAATTAAATCAGAAAGCAATAAAAGAAAGACAGTATTTTCAGCTATTTCTTTTCTTAGAGTTTCATAGTTCTCTTTATAAAGATCTTTCACGTCCTTTGTTGCTGGGAAAAATTAATATTGTTAAAATGTCTATACTACCTAAAGCAATATATAATTTCAATGCAATCCCTATTAAAGTTCCATTGTCATACTTTAAAGATCTCGAAAAAATAATACTGCATTTCATATGGAATCAGAAAAAACCTCCAATAGCCAAGACAATACTCAGAAACAAAAACAAAGCAGGGGGGATCACGCTACCAGACATCAGACTATATTATAAATCAGTTGATCAAAACAGCATGGTACTGGCACAAAAACAGAGAGGTAGATGTATGGAACAGAATAGAGAACCAAGAGCTGAACCTGGCTACTTACTACTATATGATCTTTGACAAGCCAATTAAAAACATTGAATGGGGAAAAAATTACCTATTCAACAAATGGTGCTGGACGAACTGGCTAGCGATGTGCAGAAAACTGAAACTGGACCCACACCTGTCGCCACTAACCAAGATAGATTCTCATTGGATTAAAGACTTAAATTTAAGACATGAAACTATAAAAATATTAGAAGAAAGTGTGGGGAAAACTCTTTAAGAAATAGGCCTGGGCAAAAATTTTCTATGAGGGGGACCCCCCAGGCAATTGAAGCAACATCAAAAATATACTACTGGGACCTCCTCAAATTAAAAAGCTTCTGCACAGCCAAGAACACAGTAAGAAAAGTAAGTAGACAACCCTCAGAATGGGAAAAGATATTTGCTGATTATGCTTCCGACAAAGGTCTTATAACCAGAATCCACAGAGAACTCAAGCGTAGTAGCAAGAAGAGAACAAGTGATCCCATCGCAGGATGGGCAAGAGACTTAAAGAGAAACTTCTCCGAAGAAGACAGACGCATGGCCTACAGACATATGAAAAAATGCTCACCATCCCTAATCATCAGAGAAATGCAAATCAAAACCACTCTGAGATATCATCTAACACCAGTTAGATTAGTCCATATCACAAAATCCCAAAATCACAGATGCTAGTAGGGTTGTGGAGAAAAGGAAACACTACTATACTGCTGGTGGGAATGCAAACTAATACGTCCCTTTTGGAAAACCATATGGAGAACACTCAGAGATCTAAATATAGATCTACCATTTGATCCTGTAATTCCTCTGTTAGGTATATACCAAGAAGACCATAGATCACCCTATAATACAGATATCTGTACCAGAATGTTCATTGCAGCCCAATTCACAATTGCTAGGTCATGGAAGAAGCTCAAGTGCCCATCGACCCATGAATGGATCAATAAATTTTGATATATGTATACCATGGAATACTATAGAGCCACAAAGAAAGATGGAGACCTTGCCTCCTTCATGTTTACATGGATAGAGCTGGAAAATGTCCTCCTTAGCAAAATGGCTCAAGAATGGAAGAAAAAGTATCCAATGTACTCAACACTATTATGAAAATAATTGTTAGCTATCTTAGGAAAGCTACAATCCAAATGGGAAAGAGGAGGGGAGAGGAGAGGGGGAGGATGGGTGAAGAGAATGATATTGTGGGGATCATGCCTATAGTTTATTCTATTTGGGTACAGGTGAATTTGTCTAAAGGTTGAATATAAATGTCTTAACATAACAATTATGAGAAAGACATGATGGCTATGTTGGCCACCTGAATGAGAGTTTTCCAAACTGCATATAGAAGTAACACACTGTATCCTATGAGAGAATTAATGTACACAACTATGATCTAATAATAAATAAATAAATAAATAAATAAAAAGAATGTATTTAGTTATGCCAAAATAAGTCTGACTTCAAAATAAATATAGTGAAATAAAATAAATAAAACAGGTATACAGGTAATTATGCCATGAATCAGACTTTTAAATATTGCCATAAAATCTGTATTCTTAAAATAAAACAAAAGTTCAGAAGGATTATTTCCCTTTTGAGGGAACTAGGAAAGGGGACACTGAAGGTCTATCTATGATGAATGGGCATTGCTCAGTTATAATTATTTGGAAGATAATTTGAGATGTCTGGTAAAACCCTTTCTTCTCCTTATTTCTTCTCCTTCACCTTATTCTTCAGATTTCAATTAAAAATCTGTAATATTAAGGACACAGTGTTTGTACTTTTAAATCAATTATTTTTTAGAGTTACGCTGGTGATTCATTAGACCGAATTAATCCTACTCCAATGCATCCTTATTATCAATGTGAAAATGTACTTCCCTTAAAAAATTCTCATACCATTTAAAATTTTCACTTTCATGGGGTATCATGCTTTTGCCCTTGAGATTGTTAATAAACTAAAGCTTGTCAAATTCTATGCTCGGAGTGTTGCAAATCATGAATAGCATTTACTTTATTGTGCAGTCTCATAATTGCCTATAAAATCAAGATTCATGTCTAATATATTTATTCTTATGTTCTTAGTATCTGGACTTGGAATAAACCAAACAGATGCTTAAACATACTTATGAAATATAAAAACTATGTTATTCATGTGATTTGGGAAAATATTTCAATAAGTAGTTTGCTCATTGAATAATAAAAATACCTTAAAATTTATTTTTTGAAAGTACATTATTTTGAGATTCCTATGGAAAACAGAATGCCATAGTTGAAATGTGTAGCTCATCATCTGACCGGTTCTGGTGAGTACTGAACGCCCCCTAGTCATGTACAAAGAAGTTAAGAATGTTTGGATTGCTGGCTCATAGCCTCCGACTCTACTGTAATGACATACTGAAAGAACATCATATATAATAGCCCACATACTACCAATGCAGTATGCTAAAATCCAACCCCACTTTCAGTGCCTATTAATTTTGCGGCCTTCAGCAATTTATACCACCTTTCCAAGCCTCATTTATCTCACTTGTCATAAGAACTTACTCATAATGCTGTATGAGGTAATCCATACAAAGTTCTTAGCAAACTATTCAGGACATAAAAAAAACACTTAGTATATGTTATCTGTTATAATCAGCCATTAAATAAGGTATTTGGTGTATCTTCTCACGCATGTCTTTCTCATCATACATACTTATCCCCCCAAATAGAGTTCAACTTGAAGACTAAAGGTATATGTGTCATGTTAAAAAAACGTATCTTGAAATATTAATTTTTGCTTAAAATAATATATTCAGTGTTACCTACTACTGTATAAACTATAATTTCTACATTTTCAACCCTTTAGGAACATAAATTTGTGTGATAACTTTTTTCTTGATATAAAGGTATTCATTTTGTGTGTCAACAAATACAAAATTCAATTATTCAATTTACTGAGAACTCCCTTTATAATTTCTTCCATACCCTTTGCTTTTATTCCTTGAATGTCTGGCCTTCCAGATGATCTATCAGACAACACACAGCCCTATAATTGTGACATGGCCTGGTTCACCAACAATTCAAATTAAGATGATACAGCCCAAGAATTAAGAGAATGAATTGTTTTGACAATCCTGTATTAAATCAATTTAGACTACCATAAAAGTACCTGAAAAAGAATTTTCAGTACTTTATGGTTGTTATAATTCTATGACCAGTATCTCTTGAGAAAATTGTAGTTTACTCTAGACCAATACATTAATCTGCATGGTATTCCAAACTCTATTTCTGCCATTTCCAACTTAAAGGCTGCAGGCTTGCCTTCAGTGAAAGTCCAAGAGAATATAAAACCTTCCCTCTTTGATATTCTCAAGGAACACACCTTATAGATAACTGAAGGGTTTTAAGAGAGTAGGATTGGGTGTCATGATTTGAAGGGCTTCTTAAAGAGTGGTAGTTCTTCCTGAGAACTCAAAGAACAAGAAAGGCAAGAGGAGAGAGATGGGTTCTTCTCTTGACTGGTTTAAAGATTACCTCTATATGCACTGTGATGAAAATAAATGATAGGGGCCTTGAATGTATGAAGCAGCCTAGATAGGACTTTACACTAATCCAGGGGAGATAGTTGGTGGCTTCTACAAGTTTTGTAGCAGTGGAGGTAGTTAAAAATGAAAGTGGAACTGCCAGAATTTGCTAATGTACTGACTGTGGAGTGAGAGAATCATGGGAATAAAGGACGATCCAAACCTTTAAGCCTGAGCCAGTGGAACGTGAGGGAAGAGAAGGCATCAGTTAGGACATAATAAGTTGAGATGCTTACTTGATTTTCAAATTGAAATGTCCAATGGGCAGAAGCTGTATAAGCCTGGATTTGAGAAAAGTGATCTGGACTGAAACTATAACTTTGGCACAGAGCAGGATTTCACATATATTTATTGAATCAATAAATAAATATCCATACAAAGATAAGTTAATTCTATAGTAGCTTGTCACTTATCAAATATTATATAGCAAATAATAACATAACTAGGTGCCAAGATAGTGCTGCTAGTTTTATATATTCAGATGCTAGCCAGAAATTTTTCGGTTTTGTTTTTGTTTTTCAACAAAGTCTAATAGGGAGTCTGTCTGGACTATGAACAGGAAGTAAATCTTTGACATCTCTAACTGTAGCCTTAGGATACATTCTGAAATATGAGATGGAACAAGCAAAACTGTGTTTGGAGTACACTGCCAATATGATTTCTAAGAGAGGAAACATCAATTTATCCCCCCACTAGGATAGGACTAAAGTTCTATCTTCACCTTGTCCAGGACTGAGCTGTATTATTGTTTTTGCTCATTTATTATAAGTTGACAAGAGAAATCATTTACTAAGCTAATGGGTGATGAGGACACTTCCTTTACTATAAATATTCTTCCGATGTGGATAATATACGTCTTAGCTTGAGCTGCCGTAAGAAAATCCCATTGACTGAGTGGCTTAAATAACAGAAATGTATTTTTCACAGTCTGGAGGCTGGATGTCCAAGATCCAGGTGTCCTCCAAATCAGTTCCCAATAAATGTCCTTTCTGGGCTGTAGACGTCCACCTTCTCACGTCCTTTCCTCAGTGTGTGCACACAAAGGAAGAGAGAAATCTTTTATTCACTTCTTTTTCTTACAAAGTCAGTAATACCACAAGAAACCATCCTCATGACCTAATCTAACCGAATGACCTAACCCTCATTACCTAATTACCTCCCAAGGGTCCATCTGCAAATACCATGACATTGGGGAACGAGGCTTCAAATTATACATTTTGGAGTATGGCCACAAGCATTCAGCTAATAATAATACATATAAGATAAAAATGAAAATACACAGTGTGGTAGACGAAAAGATGAACAAATTCATGCATGGCAGCAGGATAAGAAAGGTAAAGAGGTAAAGAGGACTAAGGTATGAGCTTGCCTATCTGAAGACCACATTTAGGCAGAGTGTCCGGAATCTGACTTCTGGAAGGAAAATCACAGATTTCAAGAGACTCAGCGACAGAAGATAACAAGGTTTGGATCACTCCGTGTAATCAGGCATTTATCTAGAATGTCTTGTTCTGAAATGTCTTGCCATGTATTTGTAGAAAGGTTGGGAAAAGGCTGGGTCATTTGCAGTCTCAGGCTCTGCCTTATATAAGCCTCTTACTTAGGAAGACAGAAAGAGTCTAAAAACCAGGAATAATAGGAATACAACACATTGCTGGTTCTCTCACACGTTTCCTTTTTCACATTTGCTTAATTTTGTTTTTAAAAAATGTGTTTTTTTCCTGAGATGGTTCATTTTCTACAGTTTCATTTATGGAAATCTTTGAGGTGTGGGACAAAATTGGTTTCTTTCAGGCTTTGCACTTCTTATTTTAGGACACCGAGGGTCTGAGACCTAGATCACATTAAACTAATTTTTTTCCCTTATGTGTTTTCACAGCACCGTGTGACGTGTATTTGGGCCACAAAACTGGTTGAAAGCTCACCTGCTTTTCCAACTTCTCATGTCTTTTTTAACCCTTCCTTCTATTCTTTTTAGTAACTAGATTTGAAAGTATGGACTATTTTCTGTCCCCTTCTTTGATAAAATTATTTTTATTTCATTTCTTATATAATTTTGTAAGCATTGCATTTTCGGCTTCCTGGATCAAGACACCCAATACATTCTTTGACTTGGAGACTGTCTGGGTGGGCCTTCTTATTTCCTCCAAAACTCGGGGTCACATTGTTTAGCAAATATCCTTAAAAGGGCAAACTGGACACAATGCTCTGCTTTCCCCTCACTACTTTTCCATTGTACTTAATCTTTTAATAAGAGAATGTCTTTCCTTCTAGGTCATTAATACATTGACTATGTTTCTTTATGTACACTAGATTCTGGTTGATGCTAGTGGAATAAGCCAGATAGTTTTAGTCCACTATACTAAAACTGAATCCTGGTTTGAGGAAAAAAAAAAAATTTCCATTATATCTGTCTGCACATTTCTCTTAGAGATAAATATTGTAGCCTAATTGTTCCTTGAAAAAAAGCCAATTGCAATCCTTTTACTTTTGTTGTCTTAAATTTAACAATAAATCAATAAAAAAGTATGCCAGTTAAAAAAAAAATGACTGTAGCAATAATGATGCTAAAAATAGCAAGTTTGAAATCATAGGCACCCTTTTTATTATACTGTATATATTTTATTATATTAGTTATTCTCTATAACTTTAATAGAGAATTACATAGTTTGTAGCCATTATAATAAGGGCATGTGTTTTGATGGATTTTTTTTTAACTATTTGAACCATTTAAGTAAACTTGCGTTTTTGACGTGTAATTTTACTTCATTGTTTAAGAGACAAAAATTGCAAATTCTAACATTAGGGAAAATATGAAGTTCTTATAGTTTAGTCTTGATTTATTGGATATACAAAATGCATTAATATAGAGAAGTTTATTTAGTGTTTCAAGGAATAGCAATCTTTAAACAGTCTCATGAAATTAGTGCATTGATCTCTAAACAATGTACAAGTTATCATCCCATCCCCATGCTGGCTTGAAACTTTCCTGGGCTAGACAGGCCAATGATACTCAGTAAGACCAAGTCCTTTGGGATAGGCTCAGAAAGTGATCATTTGTCTTGGGGGGTTATAAAACTCTTGCAATGCCAGGGATAGGTGTATGTGCATCTTGGCCGGTGTTGGCACAGATTAAGTGCAAATGTTTGAGTATTCAAGAGACTCAAAGTCAAAAAGTTGGATCATTAATCAACTTTCAGGTTTTTGTGGCCAGTGGGGGTGGAGGAATAGTTGTTCTTTTGTTTTTATTGTTTTGCACCTGGCCATAGACCTTAAAAGAATGCTGAAAGTTTTTCTTTCTTTCTTTCTTTTTTTTTTTTTTTTTTTTTTGAGACAGAGCCTCAAGCTGTCCCCCTGGGTAGAGTTCCAGGACATCACATCACAGCTCACAGCAACCTCCAACTCCTGGGCTCCAGCGAGTCTCCTGCCTCCACCTCCCAAGTAGCTGGGATTACAGGCACCCGCCACAACACCTGGCTATTTTTTGGTTGCAGCCGTCATTGTTGTTTGGTGGGCAGGGCTGGATTTGAACCCGCCAGCTCAGGTGTATGTGGCTGGCACCTTAGCTGTCTGAGCCACAGGTGCAGAGCCTGAGAAAGTTTTTCATCTCCTATGGAGAGGTCCTTACTGCCTATAGGGCCCCTCCTATAGGGACAGGTAATGTTTTACTCCTTCCTACAGAAGGTTCTCCATATACATTCAAAATCACACTTTTTTACTGTTGTAACAGAAGGTGCTATAATAAATTAGTGGTCGGATTTCATTCTTCATAATGTAGGCACTTTATTTCATCAGACTTATTGTTACTAGTGAGGAATGGTTTTTAGTCTTAATATCTAGAAAATTAAGACAAATGCAATCAAGTTGATTATGGCAATGTAGTTTGACAAAGAATCATTTTTCATCCTTATTTGGCTTTCTGGTGAAGACCAGCTCTTTTCCAGTTTCCTCTTTCTCCGAAATGTTAACATGGTAGTCTGCCCTTTTCTTCGGTTTTGCCGAGTTTTCAGTCGCCCATAGTCAATGGTGGTTTGAAAATAGGTTGGTATAGTACAATAAGCTACTAAGAAATGATTGTCTGATATAGAACATTAGTTTTGTTCTAGTAAGAGTTATTACTTTATATAAAAAATAGAATTCTGAAATGCTGTTTAGAATAATCACTTTTAAAAGGGCAAACATGATAGAATATTGGCCATTATGGAAGGTCTGAGATATATGGAATATTGGTCATTATGGAAGGTCTGAGATACATAGAATATTGGTCATTATGGAAGGTGTGAGATACATCAAAATAAAAAAAAACATAAAATCCACATGGATGGAAACAAATGAAACCCTTCCTTCAACACCAATAAGCCAAACGAGTTGAAACTTGCACATGTGAACCGATTGTGTCTCTTGGAAGTGAAATAATGGGCCATGACACAGTCTATCTTGAAATTTCCCTGTGACCCACATATATGAGCAGAACACAACAATGTAGATGTCTTGGATTTGCTCATGCATTCACCCCAGTATGTATTTTTCATACTAAAATAGTCAACTTCTTAACTGTGTAAACTCTTCTACATTGCAAAATCAGTTGAAAATTACAAAGGACATTAGTGATAGAACTGAAGGAATCTCTAAGTATTTACAATAAAATGATGTGAAAAAGATACATTGAGAGAGAAATAGACCCCATTCACATGACCTGTATCACAGTATATTGTTATAATTGTTCTATTTTATTATTAGGTACTATTGTTAATTTCTTACTGTGCCTAATTTATAAACTAAATTTTAACGTAGGTAAATATGCATCGAGAAAAACAGTATAGACCGGGTCTGGTACCATCTGCAGTTGCAGGCATCCATTGGGGGTGTTGGAATATGCTTATTTCTGAGCACCTGCACTGAATATACAAGTATCACTTTGTAGCTCAAAAGTAACTGTGTCAGTGTTTCCCCTCACAATACTGAGAAAGAGTTGGTTCTATTGTTATTCGAATGAAAATAATAAGAGATAATGACACTGTCCTGTCATTTTCTGAAGAGAAATAATATGGAAAATTTATTCACAGCTTAAATTAGGTCAAAACTGTTGTTCATTTAATATCTTATTTTTCTTCCCATGAACAGCATGAAATAGATAAATACTACTTTATTAATGAGAGAAACTTAAGCTCCAGGAATGTTAGGAACTTGTCCAAAGTCCTATGGTTACCAAGTCAAGACAAAACTTAAGTATTTATGGTGTTGGAGGAAAAGAATATTCACTAACACTTTTTAAAGCATAAGTAAGTCTGTACTTAGTACCAGCACAATGGGTATAGGGACCCCTGCAATAAGATCTTGCTGTGGGAGAGACAGATTAGCTCAACCTGATTACAGCATGGGCAAGTAGAAATTACAGTCAAGGAGCAGGGTGGGGTTTGTGGGTGGAAAATTATGAAGAAAACATAAGAGGTAAAAGGAATTTTGGCTAAAATGACCCAAAATGATTCTTGCTACAGACAAGCCAGGGTGATTATATGTTAGCTGGGGAACAGTGCAAGATGAGGAACCTGATCAGATATGGAGGGTATTCAGATATATTGAGGGTGGAGGGTTCTTGCCAAATTCACTTAGTAAGGTTCTTTGCTAAATTTGGATTTTACAAGGAACTATACAGATATACCTAAGAGAAAGTTCAGTAGCTTGGCTAAAGTTTGGCAAGCAGAAAATCTTTGTCAACGAATCCAGTGCATTTTTTTTTTTTTTTTTGTCAATAGACTATGATCTATTTTTTAAAACATTTAATAGGAGTACAAAGGCTAATGTAGTAGGAGTTTGGGAACTTCTTTCTTTTTTATTAAATCATAGCTGTGTACATTAATGCAGTCATGGGGTACAATGTGCTGGTTTTATATGCAATTTGAAAGATTTTCATCAAACTGGGGAGGGGGGAGGTTAGGTGGAGGGAAGGTAACTGATGGGAATGTTTTTGTCTTTGTTTTTTCATCTGGTATCAAGGTACTGCCTCAGTTTCTAGGGCAACTTTCAGGCTCTTTGTGTCAGTGCACTACATACCCTCTGGGCTGAGAGATCTTTCTACAGATCTTCTCCTGATCTTGCCTTTTCTCATGAACTTCCATTTTTACAAATCCCATATATTTGTTTCTGGGTTATTAACAACCATCTGAATGATGTTATTACTGTGTAACCACATAGTAAGTGCTCAATGAAAACAATCTGCTATAATTATTACATTTAATAAGGATCATGAGTATTTTCACAGAAATCTGTTTCCCTAATAGTAAAAATAGAATAGTATATATAACATCATGAGAAAATAAGGTTTCTGAATATTTTCAATTTTGATAATTTCACTTATTGAACATAATTGTAATTGACAAATTAGTTGTAGAAATCCTAAAAGTCCAATTTTCTTTATCATATTGAAACTTTCAAAGACAGAAAGTACCACTTTCCTATAAGAAATATCTGGATGAAACTACAGTCAAGCAGATGAAGAAGCAATAGGTAGAGAGAGGGAACCACAACACAAAAAATGCAGTGCCTTTTTATGTCTGTATTTTAAACGCCTTATCATGCCTGTGATTTAGATAACCTGTTGAGGCAAACAGGATAGAGCTAAAGTAGACTTTTTTAAACTTTAAAATTAAAAAATTAATTTTTTTTTAACCACAGTGCCCCTAAATGTCTAAAGAGCATTTACCCGACAGTCTAAGAAATCTAGTACAAGCTTCCACATGTTAGCATAAAACATCTTTTAATTATCCTCATTTAAACTGTAAAGTTATTATAAGTTTTGCAGTCTACCTCCTAACAAATAAGTCCTTGCCAGTCTTCCTGCTGTGTCATCTTTCCATTTGATTTCAAAATAAAGTCTAAAAGAACGCCTATTCTTGTAGGAGAACTCTACCAATAACACTAGGTTTCTTTTCCTATAGACTTTTCCTATTTTCCTATAGGCTTCCTCAAAGCAAGCGCTCTAACTAAATCCATTATTAACTATCTATTTATCCAAAGGTGACTTTTATAATAAAGAACTACAGCTACCCCAAGCATCATATTCACATATCTAATGTACTTTTTGATAACTGTACTTGAATATCTAGCAGATATAACATGTCTGTGAAAGAGCCCTCGGTGCCCACCCTGCCCTCTTCACCATCCTGACACTCTTTCCTCAAGCATCAAGTTATATTATATTGAGTGTTTACTCAATATTCAAGCCAATATTCTTTCATTTCTTTTTCTGTCCCTTCACATTTGATCAATAAGCCTCTTGATTCTAAATAGTGACATTAATAGTCAATATATAGGCTTCTTGTTACATGTCAGACTCTGTACCAATAACTCCATAAGGAATGTTTTATTAATCTTCATAAAAATAGGAAGTATTACTCCCTCTGAGGTAAGGATGAGAAAACACAGTAACACATCAAATTCTTTTTCCAAGTTGAAATTTTAGTATGATTTAAAACTAAAATTTAAACCCACCCAATCCTGTTCTAGATTCCACGTTTTACGCCATGCCATCTACAGTCACATATAATCTGTGATCCAGTCAAACACGGTCACTTTCTTTACCACCTCTGCACATCAGTTCTCTCTCGCTTGGATTGCTGTAATAGCCTATCATGAGCCTGCCTGCGCTCACTCTGTCAACCTACTCTCTATTCCCCCCTGAGCAAGAATATTTTACACATATTATCTGGCTTCCCTTTTTGAAGTCTTTTGATGGCTTCCAGTTCCATTTGGAATAACAGCTAAACTTTTCCAAGACCTTCTTAGGGCATCTTAGGAAACTTGTTTTCTGCCTGACACTAACTCTGCCACCTTGCCCACACCCCACTCACCACATTCGTCTCCCTTTCTCTCCCTGATAAGCACAACCATGTCTCCATCTTCAGTCTTTGCACCTTCTGCAGAAGCTCTACCTTGTCTGCCTTATGACTTATTGCCATGCATCAGGTTTCAGTTCAAATATTATTTCCTGAGAAAGTTTCTCTGCCCAATATTGATCAACTCAAAAGGAGACTGACCCCAGACTCTCAGCCTTCACTGTTGCATATTTATTTATGCTTCTCCCTTGCACTTATAAATACCAAACATGATCTTGTTAAGGTCTTTTGTGTTCATTATCTGAATCCTGAAACTTCAGTGTGAACCACTTCCGGGTAGGGGCATGTCAGTCCTGCTTGTGATTATGTCCTTGTTGTCTAGAATGTTATTTAACTGCTCTTTTTCATTTTCTAGTCGTGAAATACAAGTTTCAATGTTGAATGTTTGGTAGAATAAAAATAGACAAATGAAAAAATTTTAAGATATGTTTGGTTTTCAAACAAATTCATAGGTAAGTAGGGGAAAAAGAAAGGAAGGAGTAAGAGAAGGAAGGAGAGAAAGAGAAAAGGAAGGAAAGAAGAAAGAAAAGGAGGAAAGGAAAAGGAGGTCTGTCTTTGTCACTCTGTATATTTTCTCATTTTTTGAATTCTCTAATAGAATATGAAGTGTTTCTAAGGATAATCAATCCCTAATTTGGGGGACTTAGACTAAGAAAGTAAATTGGAAAGATAAAAAAATTTAAAACTCTTCTATTCTGTTCAAGAATAAACAAATAAGCCTAAGCAAAAAAAAAAAGAGGTGACAAAGATTCTAAAAATGTCTTGGGAAATTTAAGATTAAGTATAAAGTCAAGCAAACAAAAAGCAGATTTTTTTTTTTTTTTTTTGCAGTTTTTGGCTGGTGCTGGGTTTGAACCCATCACCTCCAGCATATGGGGCCAGTACCCCACTCCTTTGAGCCATAGATTCTGCTCCATGAAAAGCAGATTTTTATAGCTTATTTATAATGGAATTTTATATTATCCTTTGGGTCTTGAAGATAACTTTGATGTATTTATTATGAGCTCTATACACACAATTAATAAATAATGTAGTTTAAACTCTAGTAACTTGACTTTCATTTTTTAAACAAATCATTAGGTAGATTTTATCACTGAACATTTCTCACTATGCAGGTATGAAATACAACATGCTTCTCCTTGTTCTGTCATGCCTCTATCACTGTGCACCTGACAGCAGTGGCTGGAATAGCTGGGATAATGCTAAGGGGTCTTAATATCCTGCCATTCTTATTCTAGACCCTTCATGACACTCTAACAACATTATGTGTCTTTATTTCCTCCTCTCTCCCATCTCCCCAGATACCCATAAAAATATCAGAAAATAGAGCTGCCTGTCTCACAACCCCCTGCCCCATACTCAGAGAACTGGTAAGTGAACTACTACCATGAAGGAAAGGAGCCTTTTAATCACAAAAATGGCTGCTCAGGAAAAAACTCAACTGGGCAGAATGAGTTTAATTACTAAATGCTACTTCTGAATTTTGTTCTCACTGTAAGCTATCACATAAAATAGTGTGTGTTTTTCTTTCCACTCTTTCTTTGAGTAAGAGCACCATGAAACTGCGACTTCTTTCCCAGGCTTCATCCTCCATTGATAAGAAGACTTAAAAACAGGCTATAGTCATTTCCAAATGCATTCCGCCTACTCAGTGCACCCCCTGCCCGCCCTCCCCAGTATAATTAAGGTAGACAATGGGAATGGCCGTGTGAGTTGTATAGAGGGCTATATTTTACACATGCAAGCTCGAGTGGCCGCTAAACGTGCAGCCTAGGAGGCACGATACTAGCAATGACAAGGAAGTAAATCGCAGCTCAGTGGGAATGATCAAGGTACCTGTGTCACAGGGAATAAGATTCATCTCTTTTATGAAGGTTTTATAAGTTGTAAAGCTTTTATGTGCTAAGTCAAGCATTCGAATATTTTATCTCAAATGACAACTTCACAATACATAACATTTGGGGGTGGGGGATGTATCAATCAGCCAAAATTGAGGTGGTGGTTTATTTATATATATAAATATAATATTTTCTTTTGATCTATCTCTCTTCTCAACAACAAAATAATGGTGCCACCAAAAACTTCCATGCATATCCATTTGTTTGTATTTAGCTTGATGACATTCTCATCAGAAGAACTCTAATTTTTCAAGATAATAAATTAAAAATTGCCTTAAAAAATTCTCCAGTAGAATGAATCAATTTTCCTTTTTAGTGGATAACATTCTCCTTGCCAATAATCCTCAAGTATTGCCAAAACAGACAAATACAAATAAAAGTACTTCAAGAACAGCGAAGGTGTCTAGAGGGAATTTTCCCTGAAAATTGCATTCGTATACATCCTAACTGGGCCTAAAACCCTACATGGGCCAAAACCCTAAAATCCTAAAATGGGCTAGAACCGCTATATGGTTCTCAAGGAAAAGCACATTAGAAAGAACAGAAATATAAAAGAAAAAAGGTCAGTTATTAGAGGATAGCTATGTTGTACCTGAAATGATAACAAGCTATAAAACTCAAACTCTAACTTTGAATAGATAATAGTTTCCTAAGCACAGCCTCCTGGCTTCCGAGCTCCATGTTGGAGCCCAACATCACAAGGGAGCCTTAGAAAATACATATCCCTTACTATTTTCTCAGTTAATTTTTTGCTGGGTACAAAGAATAATCTTTGGCAAGGAAAAGAAACTAGCAAAGGATAAGATTTCCGTTCTGCAAACAAATGCAAACCGTGTCTTAATGGTTAATTTTCCTTTTCCTTTCCTTTACTGTTGTTGGGTTTTTTTCCAAAGGACACAGCAAGAGTTTGCAGAATATTGTTCAGTTCAGCATTCAAAAGGCACCTGCTGGCAAGTTTAAAACATTAAATCTTAGACTTTGAGGCCACATGAGTAATTATCAGCAATATAAAATTTTCTTCCCTTCAGTTTTAAGCCAGTATGTATGTAAATGTATATTTATGTCTGTGTGTGTGTGCGCATACATCATGTAGGAACAAAGGGTAATCTTTTGTGCTTTTGTTATTCTAGATTTAACAATAATTTACTAAGCAATTGGGACCAATGAGATCTCTACACAGCTGTATTATTTAATTCCATTTTAACATATACTGAAGCGTATTCTTCCCCTACCCTTAGTTATAAATCAGCAATCACAGATGGTCACCTTATGGAAAGCAGCAGCATCCCATGAACTTTTGACCCTGCTCTGCGATACAGCAAAAATAAAACATTATTCATTCAACAAATTATTGCATCCCTCAAGAGAGCTCAGTACATGATAGTACATGGAGTAAAAGAGACAGACATGCACTACTACATATAAATATAGGGTCCTAAAACAGCATAGACATGATACAATCTATGACTGAGGAAAGAACTAAAAGTTTCCAGGATAAAGACCTCTTCTTAGAGACCTCTTGAAAAATCTAAAGAAAATATTTCACAGTAAAAACAAAAAAGGGAAAAGAATTGCACAATAGAAAGGAAAGAGGGAAGGATGGCGGGATAAAGGAAGGGAGGGAGGGAGAAAGTGAGGAGAGAAGTAGAAAGAGAGAAAAAGAAGAAAAACAAAAGACGCCACTAGAGAATCAGACATCTCAATATGTCATTACTGTCCACCATGTAGGTTATGTGCGAGTCTCTGCATTTATGCTTTGATAATTCTGTTGTATTTAATTTGTTGACCATAAAACTAGTCAACATTTGTTGAATTCTAATTTTGTGACGTTCAAGAGTGTTTTAGAATTTTGTTCATGAGGACTTTGCATATTTCTTTTTAAATTTGCTACTGTTGCCATAAAGCCACAAAAATAATTTATCACTTAACATTTTAACAATTTTGTTGCTATTATCAGCGAAGTTTTCTCTACCCCATGTTCTTTATTTATTAGTTGGTGTATATAAAGGTATAAATTTTTCTGTCAATTCTATTTCCTGCCACTTCACCGTATTATTCCATTGTTTAAATTCATGATGATCCCTGTAGGGTTTTTCAGATGCACTATTATATCATCTGCAAAATCATTTTTATACCTTTAATTGACTTATCTAATTGTATTGACTAAAACTACTTGAAGGTGAGTAATAGTGAAGATAATAGGCATCCTTTTATATCCTTTATTTTAGTGGAAATACCACCCCATTAATAAATATACTGGCTTCAGGAATAAAGTCTATATACTTGAGAATTCTTAGTTTCGTCAATGATTTCTATCATTTGAATGGGTGTTGAATTTTTGTGATTTTTAAAAGTCTGATGCTAGTCTAATAATTTTGCCTTTTAAAGGTACTTAATCATTTTGCCTGGAGAACCTTCAGGTTTTACTTTACTCTTGGAAATCTAATAGTCTGGAGTAATAATTCATAGGGAAATTGATCACTCTTGCTTAATTTTCTTAAGGTATCACATGAGCTGTTTTGCTATCATTGTGTAAAATTCAAATCTTATCTGAGTATATTTAATTCTACTTAATATGTAAAATGTATCATTTTATTATATTTTATGAAGGTAAATGAAGCATTAAATTATTGTTAGCTATAAACAACATGATTATTCACATAGAGAATTCAAGATAGTCAAAGACAAATGACATTAATATCTAAATTAGGAATTAATTACATATTAAAACTTTATACTCCAAATCTGTAGATATCCATTTAAAATGCAAGCATGCTTATTTGCTGAAATTGACAAGCTCTTTGTAAATTATTTGAAGTGTAAAGAGCTATGAATGGCCAATACAATGTTGAAGAACAAGTGGAAGACTTGATAGCTAGATCTTCCATTAAGCTGCAATCATTAAGATACTGTGGTGTTGGTGAAAGATGGAGAAAATGCAAATGGGATAGATAAAAAGAAATCAAGAAAAAGACAAAAAAAAAAAAAAACATAGATAGAGTGAATGACCTGATACTTGACCAAAAGGACCCTTCCATGCCATAAGGAAAGAATGATTGTTTACTAAATGGTTTTGTAAACATTTCTCCCATATGGGAAAAATATATCTTCATTAGTACATCACACTAGAATCCAAATAAATATCAAATAGCTTGGATATCAAAGTATGAAATAAAAATATACATATATTTTAGAGCAGTGGTTCTCAACCTTCCTAATGCTACAATGTATTTTCATTGTTACAAAGGGGTTGTGACCCACAGGTTGAGAACCCCTGTTTTAGAGGAACAGAGTAATATTTTTGGAATTTGGATGTAGTAAAACAATTCCCAAGTAAGACACAGAAAGTATTAATCCATAAAGAAAACATAACTGGACTATATTAAAATTATCAACTTTCATTTGTGAAAAGACACAAGATTTTATACCTACAACTATGCCAATATCCCAAGGCATTCATTGTAACCTTATTTGTGTGTTTTTTTAAACAAATTACACAAACACATCCATAAATCATCAGACAGAAGGAGATATTTAGAATATGTAGATATAGCAAAGAGTTCACATTAAAAAAAGAAAAAAGAAAGAAAAACTATACTTAAAAAGCCAGATGAATCAGTAGAAATTTGAGCAAAATCTTTGATCAGCTCACTTGTTTGTAGAAAGTACACAGTCATGGATGAAGCCCAAGTGCCCATCGACCCATGAATGGATCAGTAAATTGTGGTATATGTATACCATGGAATATTATGCAGCCTTAAAGAAAGATGGAGACTTACTTCTTCATGTTTACATGATGGAGTCCTCTAAGTTACTCTTATTGCATTCATTTTCCAGAAAAGAAACCCCATACACAAGGAGGTTAGTACTTTGACAAGGTCCTACGTGTTAGAGGTCGTGTTTCAGTGAGGTTGTCTGACAGCAGAGCTCTCCATGTCTGTTATCTCCCATTTCAATGCCCAGCAGTGCCAACCATCCTCAAAAAGGAAAACCCCTTGTTTAGTGCAGTATTGTGCACACAGTAATCTGCTAGAAATCCTTGTCTTTAAAGAATTACTTAATTTAATTATTTATTAAAATATATAAGCATTTATATATTCTAGGAAAAATATTGTTAAGTACAGATGAAAAAGAAAAGAACTGCAAAATCATTCCACCCTTCATTGTACATTCTTAGTGATATTTTTCTGATTAGTAGAACCGATTTTGATAAACCAGTTTGATAATAGGCTGAACTGAATGAAGTAGAAACATAATTGTTTTCTTCATCCACTTCCTTTGATTATGCTGTGTTGAACACCCCTTTCTATTCTTTAGTTATATTTTGGGCAGATTTCTCTGCTTTCTGCTAAAAGTAATTAATTCCAATCTAGTCAACTTTTAGACCTCATTCTCATAACTAATCGAATGCTTTGCCCATCTCGCAAGCTCGTGCTGGGAGTATGACCCACGAAACTCCCTGGAACTGAAGGTGAGTCTGGTCTACTGTACTCACACCACGGCTCTCTCCTGCAGGGTTTAGATCCTCATTTCTCTCTGGAATGATGTGGAATGAGAAGAGGCATGGAATAAGATTATCTTCCACTTGCTCTTTCTTTGGTTTGATGCTCTACATGTGTCTAAGTTTCTAGATGTCCAATGGCACTCTCAGGTTCATTCCTCGGGAACCTCCTAAGAGCTAAGCTCCCTTAGCTAAGAGCCATATTGCACTGACTTTCCCTAAACCTCCTCTGCTGTCTTCTACCCTCTTAAACTTCTGGGTTCTTTTGGCCTCACATGATCCCTCTTGGGGGTGGGGATAATGAAAAGGCAGGGCAAATAGAGTCAAGTTGCATTTCCATTTGCCCTCTGAAACTCAAACCTTTCTGTTAAAGTAGGTGAAAGATTACTCATTAATACCACACTCCTTGCTTTCTGTCTCCATATTTCTTTTTCTTACTCAAATAGGCTTGGCCCTGTCAGTGCTGCCAGTCAGAGACCAGCAAGGAAACCAACTGTAATTGAACAGGTTGTGTTTGTTGCTCACAGCCAAGGAGAATATACACGTGAGGCTGGAGGCATCCGGGTATGACTGTGCTAGACTTCAAGGACTTGGGCCTGTGGTAGGCGATTTTGTGGAGGGCTTAAGGAGCAGAGCAGGAACAAATGGAAGTAAATCTAAGATTTGATATCTTTACATTTTATCTAGAAAAAGTGAAAACTGGAGAAAGTCCAAAGCTATCCTTGGTAAAGAAGCAGTGATCCCTCACATTAGCGAAGATCGGGGCATATTAGGTCATTTTTGTGGATTACACAATATTCCTTTTTTGTCTGTATTCACACATGATTATGAAGTGCTCTTTCCATCAGAGAATGGCCTTGTGTAATACTGATGTTCTGTGATAGCATTTAAGGTAACGGTCTGCCCAGTCTGAGCTGTGAGTGGCAGGCTGTTTTCTAGCACCTCCAAAGCTTCACTGATGTACTGGGCTAGATCCTATCACCAGGGACTGCTGGCCGTTTTGCTCTTTATCAGAGGATAGACCAGGAAGTTGAAAGCTAAAAGCAGAATTCAACCTCATAATAAGCCACTTACTCTTTCTTTCTTTCTTTTTTTTTTTTTCCAGATAGAGTCTCAGTTTGTCATCCTTGGTAGAGTGCTGTGGCATCACAGCTCACAGCAACCTCCAACTTCTGGGCTCAAGGGTTCCTCTTGTCTCAGCCTCCTGAATATCTGGGATCACAGGCATCAGCCACAACTCCCAGATAGTTTTTTAGAGACAAAGTCTTGCTCTGGATCAGGCTGGTCTTAAACTCCTGACCTCCAGCAGTCCACCCGCCTTGGCATCCCAGAAGGCTGGGATTACAGGTGTGAGCCACCAAGACTTTAGCCACTTACTCTTGCCAGGAGGGCTCTGTGTGATCTTGAGTAGATGCCGTAGAGTCCCCTTAACTTAGGTCAGTATAAAAACTTGCTGATTTTCAAATTTCTAACTTTTGGGTTTTGTAGAAAAGCAAAGGTAGCCGAGGTGATGAGTAAGACCTCATTCTGCAGCCAGATAGCAGTCCTGCAGCGGTGTGTCTGCTGAGTTGCTCGCTTTCTTTGAAAAGAACAGTTAAATAACACTTACTCTTCCAGCTGTAAGATGATTCTTAGGCTGACATAATTCTTAGATAACAGGAAAAGAGTCATTCAACTTCCTATTACATGCACACACATACCCAACTATGGTATCTTATCAAAACATATCAGATCAAAATATTGTTAATCAGCTGATATTAAGCACATTTTTCCTTATACAAATAAAATATTATTACCCTTTATATTTGAGAAATAAATTCCCTAATTTACATCATTTTAAGAATACAAGCATTTAAATTGACACTATTTTACTGCCCATGCTCTTCTGTTTTATCTCATAGTAAAATTCTTTGAAAGTGTGTGAGATGCCAAGAATTGTACTTTTCCCTTATTTTCAGTCACTTCTATCCCTAAAAACTGTATTACTGGATAATCATGTTATAACCTCCTTCAAAAATGGTTTTGCAAAATTAAAGTGCCACATTAGAATAGTAGCTTCTATATGTGGCCAAAGAGGAAACTGCTGCTGAATGGAAGTCAGTGGAATGAACGTGGCTGAATGCAACACTAACTCTAGATCTAAATTTTTAACTGCCTGTTTGAATTTCCAATATGCATCTCATATTTGCTATGTTCAGAACTGAGCTACTTTTCTTTCCTTCCACTTTAAATCTGTCTTCTCCATGCCAATAAATGGCAATCTCAATCCTTCATGAATTCAAGCCAAAACCTGGTTTTTTTTCTTAACTCCTTGATTTTTCTCACACCCCATAAAATCAGGAAATTCTTAGGGTTTTAAATTCTGTTTAAGTTTAATTCACCCATGTGAACTTCTGCCCTTCTGCTCCAGCCCCATTTCTCCTGACTGGCGTGTTGCAGAAAGATTCCTATCTAGTTGGACTTACTACTTTGTTGTCATTATCAAATCAGCAGTCAGGGCAATCATGTTAAAATACAGGCCAGATTTTATTGGTCTTGGTTTAAGACCCTTGAATAGCTCCTCTCTTATTCCAACTAAATACAAAATCTGTACAATGTTCTTCAACAGCCTCACCTGGCTCTGGAAGGGCAGAGGTCCTACCCCCTCCCCACCCCAGCACTCAGCTCCCCTGCTGGTTTCACTGTCACTCAACCCACAAGCCAGCCCCCCTCAGGGTCTCTGTATTGTTTCCTGAGTTTTGAAGCTTTCCTTGCACACAGCTGCCTGATTTGCTTTCTAAATTCTTCTTTATTTAAAATTGTGTCTTTCTTCTCTCCATGCACAATCTTTTCTTGGGAGCTTTTATCACCATATAAAATATTTTATATTTTATTTATGGTATTCTTTTGTCCACCCGAAAGAACATAAGTTCTATGAGGACAGGGATTTTGCCTGTTTCATGAGTCATGTACTTCTCAGCCGAGGAAAATACCTGGCACATTTGCTGATTGTCAGTGCTTGTTTATTCCCTAAGTGTAAGTACGTAAATAAGGTCACTTGTCAGCTGTCTGTAACTATACTTATCATTGAAGTGCTCCCTGTCTGTTTAAATAGAAATTATGTTTCTTTTCTCACTTTTAAACAAATTATCAGAATATCTCATACTTCCTTTGTCATATTTTTTAAAAGCAAAATAGAATTGAGATTCTATGTCTATGATTTTTGAATTTAGGCAACATATAAAGTAAATTTGTTTTGTTAGTTGTTTATATTAGTAATTTCTGTTAGTAGCATTTATAATTTTTTTTCATTTTATCTTTATTTTAGATTTAATAGAAAAATAACAAGTTATTTCAATATTAGTTCTTAAATTATTCTTGAAATAAGTACACTTTTTGAATACCAGCTATTAAATTTCTGATTTCTTATGAATGTTTTTTATTTTTGAAATTATTTTCCAAGTTATAAATATAAGCATTTGCCCATGATCTGAAAAAACATTATCTAAATAGTGCCCAGAAACTGAATAGTAAAGATTTCACTTGAGGACATCAAATGTTTTTAACTATACTTTGAATTTTGTATTTTATGTTTTTATGCTGGAATAAAGTTAATTAAGTTTCAAAAATTACCATAGAGGAAGAATGATATTTAAGATGTCTTCAAAACCTTTTAAATTATATTCTTAGTTCTCCAATGGATTCTATGCAATAGTCATTCTTCCAACATAATATTCTTCTGTAACACATGAAAACTCAGCACAGAAATAGTAATGTCTAAATGAAGTAGAAGCCTCTGCTGTGACTTCCATTACATAAACTTTTCACAGCTGAAAACACATGAAACATTGACGTAGATATTGTTGGGCATCCTCCCAGATCCCTTTACTGCCCCCGCCACTGATTTTGGATGCTTGCATTTCGCACCTGCTCCATCTTCTGAGGTTTGTCTGAGCTGAGAAGAGCCAGCTACCTGGAGAGACTTGGGGACACAGTGGCTCTGCCACTCTGCCTCTAAGAGAGACAACCTTATGGAACAATTCATACTCTGAAGCTCTACCCAGCCTCAAACTGATGCTAGTTTTCTCTTAATGTTGCATTGTTGCCTAGATGTTCCCATAGCGTAACTTCTTGTTCTTATTTCTTTAATAAATAGCTTACTAGGGGAAAGGTTAACCACAGTACGGTGTGATCACTCATTAGTACATTACACAGCCATTATAAAATTATGTTTGAAAAGAGTTTATAATAAGAGAACGATGCTTTTGATATAAATTTAAGCAAAAATGGAAAATATAAAGTATATTGTATTTCTACTAGGGGCACATTATACAGGTGAAAACAAATAAAATAAGATGTGTCAAAATACCAAAAAGTAAATAATAAATAAATAAATAACTTACAAAAGTGTCCCATCTCAGACTTTGCATGGGGGGGGGGAGAACTGAGACAAATGTAACATGCTTCAATGTTTTTTGCCGTTATTGTCAACACCATCTTCAAACACACTCAAATTCCTTTTATTCTTGGTTTATCATTTTTCCTATGTCTAATATTTTGGATGTATTTATAAAAAATGGCATCTTTTGTATCTAGTAATAACTTAAAATGAAGCTTATGATTATTTTCTGATTTCCACCTAATGCTACCAGCTCTACCTAAGGCATTCTTAATCAAAATTGGAAAAATATCTCATAAAGTTGGAAGATCTATTATAGCTGGGTTCTTTTTCATCCTAAAGTACTTACCTGTAGTATGTTTCATATCATCTTAGACTTCTGTTTTTTTAACTATGAAGTGAGATTTTAATGATAGTTTTATGTTAATTTTCCATAGGTATAAAGATTATATTAAATAATGTAAAACACTTTCAAACATGGTTAAATTGTGTAAAAAATATGCTTATTGCCTTGCAAACTATATTTTGATTCAAATTGAAATATAAATATTACTATTGGCAACATCACCTCTACCAATTCCTAAACTTTAGGCAAATAGCACGGTTCACTGTTTTAGGTACAAATAGGTCACTAACATTTAATTAGCTCATATTCTATGCAAGACTATTAGAGGCTTAGCGTAATTTTAACTCACATAACAATAGGCCTCTTTGGTTTAATTACTGAAAATTATTCCTCTCAAAGTGAGTTTCCAAGAGCACCCTATCTAATTACCACATTGGTGTTTAAGAAGTGGCCCCCATGTTTGTTGGTGCAGTCGTTTCTCGTTGCTTGGATATGGTGGCAATTGCTGCTAACCCACTTACTTAGGCCCCTGCCAGCAACTAATCTGGGCTAAGGGAGGTTACTGGATATTTTCTGATATCTAAGCATGAGTTTTAGACATTACAATGTGTATTTAATGAAAACACAAACCTTCTAGAACTGACATAAAAGGAGCTCTGGAGGGTATTGTTGTAATTTTTATAAGGTCTTAAAACCTGAAAAATTTTGGGTGAAGAAAATTTTTAAAATCTGGCCACTTGTATTAGCACACTCTTCTTTGTAGAATAAAATAAAAAAATGAGGGAGGGAGGACTTTCTTTTCCCAGAGGGCAAGCAATCACCATTATATGTGATAAAATATTTTCTTCAGCAATAATCAGCTCATGTGATCTGAGATTGTTTTGAGCAGCTCTAGCAGGCTTATCAAATGTATCATTCAGAGACAAAATAAGTAAATATCTCTTCACTATAAGCTGAATGAAGAAGAACAAAAGTGTGAATTGGAATTTTCTTCTAACAGAGTGCCCATGTCCAGAAATACATACAGGGATAATTAAATATGAATTTAGTTCACCTCAGTGCAGATGGAAACTTGATTTTATATGAACTTAAAATCTCAGATAAAACAAATTGACTAGCAATTACTAATGTGTAATGCACTGGTCCCCCCATCCTCAGTTTCATGATCAACTGTATTAGTCATTTGGGGTCAACTGCAGCCCAAAAACTTTACATGAAAAATTCTAGAAATCATAAGTATTAAATTACATTCATCCTGACAATGATGAAAGCTCACTCCATCCTGCTGCATCCCACCTGGGATGTGAATCATTTCTTGGTCCAGAGTGTCCATGGTTTATATGCTGCCCACTTGTTAGTCACTTAGTGGAATCCCTAAGTAGCTGGCTGGTTTATCAGATCATTGTCATGGTATCACAGTGCTTATCTTCAATAACCCTTACTTTACTTTATAATGGCCTCAAAATTGCAAGAGTAGATTTGGATATGCCAAAGAGAAGCCACAAAGTGCTGCATTTAGTAAGGAAAAAATATAGTATGCCCAGGTCTATATAAAGCATAAATGTTCTGTCCATGATATTGTGAAAAAGAAAGAAGAAATCAATTTTAGTTTTGCCATTGCACCTCAAACTGTGAGAGTTACAGCCAAAGTGCATAAGTGCTTAGTTAAGATGAAGAAACATTAAATTTATGAATGGAAAACACGAACAGAAATATGATCCAATTTATGCCACTTGGGCTTAGTACTATCTGTGGTTTCAGGCACCCCTTGTGGTTCTTAAGTTAAGAACCAGTTGGGAGGGGAGCACTACTTTATAGGTTTTGCCTCTAATGATGTAATAACTAAAGAAATGAAAAAAATAAACTGAAGAAATGAAAAATTCTGCCTTCTTTAATCTCCCCTGAAAACTCATTTTATTTCTATTAACTTTTTAATGTATTAAACAAGCTTGGAAATAACTGATGAAATAAAATTTCAAAACTGTATTATGAATTTATTAATGAACAATTCAGAAATAAAGCAAGATTGAAAAGGTGTCAACATTCTGTAGTTCTTGCTAAAGTTATCTGTACTGAAATAAAAGTTTTTTTCTTTTTTTGTTTTGTTTTGTTTTATACGTCACTTATAACTTGTAGCATCACTTGCCTTTTCACTGAAACTAAGAAGAAATGATATATATTATCCTGGTTTATGTAAATTACTTGATTCCTATTTAGTCTGAGATCCATTTTTAAATTGCCTTCTTGATTTTATTTTTAATTCCAAGGGTATTGATCTGAATTTTCCCCTTTACTATCATTTGTCTTTTGGGTTCTTGGCTTCTTGATGTGTGTATACAAGACAGCCATTCTTCATCTCCTCAAGAACATTTTAACACACAATTGTCTTTTTAAATCAATGGCCTAAACTATCTTCAAATTTATCCTGAAAACTTATTTCATTTCTGTTAACTTTTTAATGTGTTAAACAAGCCTAGAAATACTTGATGAAACAAAATTTCAAAACTGTATTATAAATTAATTAAAGAACAATTCATAAGGAGAATAGATGTCCATCAATTTATGGTAGGTCATTATTCTTATTAACATAATTGTATAGGGTACCACCAAAATCATAGGGGTGGTAATCAAAATAATTATAAGCACTTTAGGATGCTACCAGATTTAATTTTCTTTTTCTGAACCATACTCAAGCCCAGTATTTAAAGTGATTATTGGAATGTTTCCTAGCTTTTTATTATGCTTTCAAAATATGAGGGACTAGAGCAGAGTAGAAGAACTTAGAATTTGGCTTCTTGTTCACTTAGCTCTAATTCACAGAAGATGTGTAATTTTTTGTGAGATAACTAATACTGCTGAGTTTTCATTGATTCATTTGTAGAATAAGGTGGGTAATGTACACTTTAAAAGTTTTCCTTTTTAAGCGTAATGTATGGGAATTAACACCTAGTAGCATCTTTCAATGTTTATTGCACTAAATTTTATTAGTTGATATAGAGAAATGAAGGGTGTTTCTTACAAAGAACTACTCAAGGATCCACATTTAATTTTTTAAATTTTTTTATTTTTTAGATACAGGTTCTTACTCTGTACTGGAGTGCAGTAGTATAAACATAACTCACTACAGCCTCAAATCCCTGGGCTCAAGAGATCCTCCTGCCTCAGCCTCTCAAGTCTCTGGGACTATGGGTGCCAGCAGGTTAACTTTTTTGTAAATGTTTTTAGATGTGAAATCTTGCAATGTTGTCCAAGCTGCTTTCATCTCCTTGCCTCAAATAATCCTCCCAAGTCTCAGAGAATATAGGCATAAGCGACCACACATAGCTCTTACATTTTAAAAATAGACTTTATAGAGATATAATTAACACATAATTAAAATATTACCATTTTTGGAGTATAGCAAATTTGCCATGCAATCTTGGTATCAATCATGATTTTGAATATTTCATCACTACCAAAAGTTATCTTCTGACCCTTTTTATAGGATTGCTGTGTGATTTTAAAAAATCATAGCTGAGGGAGCACAGTGAGGAGGTGGTGAGCAGGATACAGCATATGACATGGAGCAGTGGTAATCTGATGAATTAGACAATTGAATTAGACAATTGTGACCAGCTGGGACCCCCTGGCCCCCCATGGAGGTCCAGAAAAGGAGGAAGCATTTAGGGAGTTTTCAGAAGTTGGGGGAAGCTGTGCATTGAGCAGAAATCTTGCAAGAGTGGGCAGACTTAAATAGTGTATCAGCAACAGGATTTGAATATCAGTTAGAGTAAATTTGCCATAGGTTTTGTGGTGGCCAGGCAGCCACACTGAGAAGGACTCAGTGACCAGGAGGATGCCTTTGCAGGAAGGTCCTGAGAAGGTCTTAGCAGGGGACTAAAACCCTGCCATCTTAAGTTCTGCCTGCTGGGATAAGAACTCCACTCTTAACAGGCTGTGGGACTCCCATACCCCAGGAGAACTGGAGTCAGGGAACACTGTGAGACCTGCCCTTGAAGGGTTTTTGCTAGCTTTAAGATTCCAACCTGGCAGGGTCTGTATATTCAGGAAACAATCAGAGGATCACTGAAGGCAACTAAGTTTGGAATAAGGGTCATAGAGGTTGCTGGCTAGGCTCTACATTTCCTAAAAAAACCACAGTGCCACCTGGTGTCTTAGGGACATGTTGCAACTGCAACATTCTATCATCAAGAGCAAGGACTTCTGTTTGAAATAAAGGAGGCAATGAGAAGGAAAAAGGAGGACAAGGAGGTGAACAAGAAGAAAGAACACATGAGGAGGAACCAACAGAAAAATTTGTGTAGTAGTAAAAACCAAAACAGGAGAATTCCCCCAAAGGACTATGCGGTAGCTTCTGCAGAAGACTCCACCTATGAAGAATTAATGGTTTTGACAGAAAGGGAATTTTAAATATGGATGATAAAGACAATAATAGGAACAGAGAATGGAAAGACAGAAGCAAAAGTTGGACAAAAGATATGTAGACTATAGAAAGGATATGGCAGAGATTAAGGAAATGAAGGAGGTAATCAGGAAATGTGAAGATGTAGTAGAAAGTATCAAAAATAGGTTAGACCATGGAGAATAAAGAAACTTAGAGTTAGAGGTTAAAGTTTTTGAGATAACCCAGGTAGTTAACGAGGCATAAAAGAAGAGAGAGAAAGCAGGAAAGGTGCTTAGAGAACTATAATACTTCGTGAAACTTTCAAATACAAATAAAAGAGATTCCTAAAGGGGAAGAAGATTGCCACAAAGGAATAAAAGTCCTACTGTAGGCTATCATAAATGAAAACATCTCAAGTTTTATTAAAGACGCTGACACACTCCTTTCCAATGGATGTCAAGCCCCAGATCACCTTAACTCAAACAGGGCTTCTCCAAGACACATTGTTATGAACCTGACCAAAGTTAAGAGGAAAGGAAAAATTGTCCAAGCACAACCAGGAGTAAGTGACAACTGACCTACAGAGGCAGAGCCATTAGGTTGACACCAGACTTTTCAACTGAAATTTTGAAAAGTATGGTCATCCACCTTCAGCATTCTTAAACAAAAGAATTTTCAGCCCAGAATTCTGTATCTTGCTAAACTAAGGTTCAAAAGTGATGGAGAAATCAAATCTTTTGTGGATATACAAACACTGAGGAAATTTACTAAAACAAGTCCAGCTCTACAGAAAATATCTAGATCTATTCCCAACACTGACCATCACAGTGGACCACCAGCAAAGTAAACATCCAGAAGCTAACAGTCAAAACTTAGCCTCCACAGTGGTGGAAAGGTTAAAACTACACAATGAACTTCATAAAATAAGAAGGATTGAACTCTGTCACACTTTTCAATTCTCTCAATAAATGTCAAAGGACTTAATTCATCACTGAAGAAGCAGTGGCTGACTGGATAAAAAAAGCACAAGCCATCAATATGCTTTCTCTAGGAGACACACCTACCTTGAAGGACAAATCAAGACCCAGGGTTAAGGGGTAGAAAAAGCAAAGCAAAAGGAAATCAGAAGAAAGCAGGGCTTCCAATCTTATTTTCAGATGCAATTGGTTTTAAAGCAACTAAAGTTATGAAAGACAAAGATGGACACTTCATACTAGTAAAAGGCATGATACAACAAGAAAACATGTCAATTTTAAATATATATGCACCCAACTTAAATGCTCCCACATTTATGAAACAGACCTTTATGGGGGTCTAAGCAATATGGTATCCCATGACATCATAATACCAGGGACTTAAACACCCCTCTGAGAGAACAGAACAAAAAATGAAAATCTCTAATAACCTCAATAAGAATTAATAATGGGGAAATAACAACAGATGCCACAGAGATACAAGAGATCATCTCTGCGTACTACAAGAAACTTTATATTGAGAAATTTGACAATGCAGAGGAAATGGGTCAACACTTGGATTCACACTTTTCCCCAAGAATTAACCAAGAAGAAATAGACCTCTTGAATAGACCATAGTCAAGAACGAGATCAAAGAAACAATAAAAAGTCTCCCAACAACAAAAATTCCTGGTCTAGATGGCTTCACCCCAGAATTATTTCGAACTTTCAAAGAAGAGCATATACCCATATTGTGGAAATTATTCCAAAAAAATTTAGAAGAAAGGAAGCCTCCCCAACACATGCTACAATGCAGACATCACACTGGTACCCAAACCACGAAAAGACCCAAATAAAAAAGAACTTCAGACCAATTTCACTAATGAACATGGATGCAAAATTTTCAATAAAATCCTAACCAGTAGATCATAGCTACACATGAAAAAATCATTCAGGCTGGAACCTTTGGCTTAAAGGAGTAGGGTGCCAGCCCCATATGCCAGAGGTGGTGGGTTCAAACACAGCCCTAGCCAAAAACTGCAAAAAAATTAAAAAATCATTCATCATGATTATGTAGTTTTCATCCCAGGGATGCTAGAGTGGTTTAACATATGCACATCTATAAATGTGATTAACTATGTCAACAGAAGCAAAAACAAAGATCATATCGTCCTCTCAATAGATCCAGAAAAAGCATCTGATAAAATTCAGCCTTTTCTAATTAGAACACTTAAGAATATAGGCATAAGTGTCTCAGTCTAATTGAAGATATTTATGACAAACCCAGAGCTAGTATTTTACGGAATGGAGTAAAACCAAAAGCTTTTCCACTTAGAACTGGAACCAGACAAGGTCATCCTCTATTGACCATACTATTCAACATAGTGCTGGAAGTTCTAGCCAATACAATCAGGCAAGAGAAGCTAATAAAGGGCATTCAAATGGGAGTAGAGGAGGTCAAACCCTCCCTCTTTGCCGATGATATGATCTTATACTTACAGAACCTGAAAGACTCAACCACAAGATTTCTAGAAGTTATCAAAAAATACAGCAATATCTCAGGATACAAAATAAATGTCCATAAATTGGTAGCCTTTGTATATGCCAATAACAGCCAAGATGACAAGCTAATAAAGGGTATAATTCCCTTCACAGTAGCTTCAAGAAAAAAAGAAATACTTAGGAATAGGCATAACAAAAGAAGTGAAGGACATCTACAAATAATATTAATAAGCCATAAGAAAAGAAATAGCAGAAGGTATTAACAACTGGAAGAACATACCATGCTCACAGCTGGGAAGAATCAAGATTGTGAAAATGTCTATACTACCCAAAACACTCTACAGATTCAATGCAATACCCATTAAAATACCATCATCATACTGACCAAATTTGGAAAACATAGTTCTTTATTTTGTATGGAATCAGAAGAAACCCCATATTGCCAAGGCAATTCTTAGTAATAAAAACAAAACTGGAGTACCACTCAGCAGACTTTAGGCTGAACTACAAGGTCATAGTGATCAAAACAGCATGATACTGGCACAAAAAATAGAGATATTGACATTTGGAACCAAATAGAAAACCATTAGATGAAGCTAATCTCTTCCAGCTACCTCATCTGTAGGAGACGCCAACATCCGAGCAAGATGGTCTGCAGCTGAGGCGTGGACTTCCGGCCATTCCTCCACAGGAGTTCCTTGTGGGAGGAGCCCGTGCTCTCAGCAAGCAGTCATTGTTAATTACTCCCCTCACCTGTATCATTCCCTTTCAGTAAAAGGCTGGTGCGGAGGTTGCTCGGGGCTACCTGGAAAGTAAGGGCTAGCCTGCCTTCCACAAGCTTGTACTTCTTATCCACTTCTCTCGTGGTTCTTTCATGCACTAACTGAGACCAGGGCCACAGGAGCCCCACGGGTCGTGACACTCATCTTTGACAAATCAAACAAGAACATACACTGGAGAAAGAATCCCTATTCAAAAAATGGTGCTGGGAGAACTGGATAACCACATGTAAAAGACTGATACTGGAACTGTACCTCTCTTCACTTATAAAAATTGATTCAAGATGGATAAAAGATTTAAATCTAAAAGGCATGAGATAATAAAAATTCTTGAAGAAAGTTCAGGGAAAACACTTTAAGATATTGGTCTGGGGAAAGATTTTATGAAGATTTCAGTGATAATTGCAATAAAACAAAAACAAACAAATAGGACCCAACAATTCCATATATCACTAGGCAAGAGAGATGAATAGCCCCTTCTCTAAAGAAGACAGACAAATGGCTAAGAATATGAAAAAATGCTTATCATCCCTGATATCAGAGAAATGAAAATCAAAACTACCCTGAGATATGACCTAACCCCAGTGAGAACGGACCCCCTTCACAGAGTCTCAAAACTGCAGATGCTGGCATGAGTGTGGAGAGAAGGGAACACTTTCACACTGCTGGTGGGACTGCAAACTAATACAACCTTTTTGGAAGGAAGTATGGAGAATTCTCTAAGAACTCAAATTAGACCTCCCATTTGATCCTGCAATCCCATTACTAGGCATCTACCCAGTAGAAAAAAAATTCTTTTATCAAAAGGACATTTGCACTAGTCTGTTTATGATAGGTCAATTTATGATCTCCAAAATGTGGAAGCAGTCTAAATGCCCACTAACCCAGGAATGGATTAATAAGCTGTGGTACATATATACCATGGAATTCTATTCAGCTGTTAAAAAGATGAAGACGTAACACCTTTTGTTACACATTATATGGATGGGGTGGAACATATTCTTTTTAGTAAAGCATCACAAGAATGGAGAAGCAAGAGTCCAACGTCTCAATTCTAATATGAAGGCAGTTGATGAGCTAAAATTAGAAGAGAGTAGGGGAATGAGGGATCAGGGAGAGTGGAGGAGGCAGAGGGATGGGGGGGGTCACAGTGTATAGCACACCTTTTGGGGTGGGACTCAATTATAGGAGGAATTTTATCTAACAAATGCAATCAGTGTAACCTGATTCTTTGTACCCTCAATGAATCCCAAATAAAAAATAAAAGCAAAATCAAAAATAAAGATCCTTGTGCAATTACTGCACCAAACAATTTCTGACAAATTTTTTATTGCTGTAGATTAGTTTCATATGTTTTAGAACTCTATGCAAATGGAGTTCTGTAACCTACTGTCTGTGTGTCTGGCTACATTTGCTCAGTATAAAACTGCTGAGATTCATCCCTGTTGTTTCACAGTAGTTTGGCCCAAATTACTACTCTGTAATATTCCATCCTAAGAATATACCCTCATTTCTTTAACCGTCCCCTACTGACAAACATTTGTACTGTTCGCTACTACGGGTTATTATGAGTAAAGCTTCTGTGAACTTTTGTATACGGACCTCTGTATATCTGTGTTCTTTCCAGGGCCATGCAATTGTGCTGCTCAGATTTCCTTTCAGGATAGTGCGCTCCACGCTGCCAGGGGTCCCACCTTCGCATCTGCTGCAGCGGATTTGTGTCAACACCGCCTGGCCCCCCGGCTGCTCCTCCCCAAAGACTAAGCGCCCTCCTGTCTTCTCCCAACACTGCACTCTCCAGCAGGCAGCACGTGCTCGGGCATCCCATTCACCTGCCTGAGACACTCTCAGAGCCACAGTGTAAGAGTTTCCTATTGAATCTGCTCTGCACTTTAATTTTTTAGTGGTGCCCAAACCACAGAATAGCCTAAAGGCTCTCAATGCAGAACCACCTCCCCACACTCTCTCTTTCACATTTCTTCCAATAAATCCTTTCACATATAATCCCATTTTGGTGTCTGCTTCTCAGAGAACTCAGTTGTAATCTTTGGTAAAACCGTAGGTTGGAATTAATCATATGACATCATATGGATTCTCTGAGAAAGACAGAACCTCTGTCCTTAATCCATTCTATCTGGCACAGCTTGTACTGGGTGGTTATAGTATAACTGTTTAATCTGTTGTACCGAGTGGTTATAGCATAACTGTTTGATCTGTTGTACCGGGTGGTTATAGCATAACTGTTTGATCTGTTGTACCGGGTGGTTATAGCATAACTGTTTGATCTGTTGTACCGGGTGGTTATAGTATAACTGTTTAATCTGTTGTACCGAGTGGTTATAGTATAACTGTTTAATCTGTTGTACTGGGTGGTTATAGTATAACCGTTTAATCTGTTGTACTGGGTGGTTATAGAATAATTGTTTAATCTGTTGTACTGAGTGGTTATAGTATAACTGTTCAATCTGTTGTACCAAGTGGTTATAGCATAACTGTTTAATCTGTTGTACTGGGTGGTTAAAGCATAACTGTTTAATCTGTTGTACTGGGTGGTTAAAGCATAACCATTTAATCTGTTGTACTGGGTGGTTATAGTATAACTGTTTAATCTGTTGTACTGGGTGGGTTATAGTATAACTGTTTAATCTGTTGTACTGGGTGGTTATAGTGTAACTGTTTAATCTGTTGTACTGGGTGGATTGTAGTATAACCGTTTAATCTGTTGTACAGGGTGGGCTGTAGTATAACCGTTTAATCTATTGTATTGGGTGGGTTGTAGTATAACTGTTTAATCTGTTGTACTGGGTGGTTATAGTATAACTGCACACTAGCTATGGGGTTGTAGGAATGGCAGCCTAAGAGGAGGTGGGGACAGAATCTAAGGTCATCACTTTAGCCTTTTGAGTGAAATAATTGTGTATATTCTGCCAAGGCAGGGTGCTAGTTTTAATGTTCAAGATGGCACATGTCTGCAGACCCAGAAGGTTTATGTATATTTGGGAAGTAAAGATTTTGGAGTTTTCTACCCAGGTATTTCCATCCTATTTGTCAGTTTATCATTTTGTATTATGCTTTCTTTAGTTTTATTTCTTTAACTTTAAATTTAGGTCCATAATGAATTTTTATACATTTTTGCCAGAGATAGGAAGAGGGAGTAAGAATCATGTTTTTTTTAATCACGTATTCAACACTGGTTGTTTATAAAGGAAACCTAGCTCCATGTATTGGAGGTTGTGGATGCAGAGCCTGTAGAAGACAGTGCACCAGGCTTATAGAAGAGGCCACTGGGTCTTGAGGGAGCGAGACAAACCCCTAGCCAGCCTGGAGATGTTCTGCTGCCTGGACACAAGCCCACAAGCAACGGCATGTGTTAATGAGTTTAGATCCGTAGCTCATTAGCAAACAGGTGTTATACTTTGGGCATTCGTGGTACAGCAGAGTGGGAGTCGAGCCCTTGGAGAAAAAGCACATAGCGATCATTAAGCATGTAGCTCCAGTACATGGGCCCCAACACTTGTTGCCTAATGCTTCAATAAAAGGCCATGACAGAGGTGACTCGAGGCTTTCCCTGCACCTATGGGAAACCCACCTCTTGAAGGCATGTACCTTCAATCTGTGTCCTAGTTGTTTTTATTCTTGCTGTGATGGGGTGCCCACTGTGGGCACTGTCAAGAACCATTTATTGAAAGGTTCATCTATTCCCATTGAATTACCTTTTCATTGTGTTGAAAAGCCAATTGACCAATATATGTGGGGTTCCCTTTGCCCCAGGGTTATGTGATATGGAGTAAATAGAGAACCTAGAGATAAACCCTGCCTGCCACTTATCCTCATTTGATCTTTGATAAGCCTAACAAAGCATGCACTGGGAGAAAGAGGCCCTATTTAACAAATGGTACTGGGACAACTGGTTAGCCACAAGTAGAAGGCTGAAACTGGACTCACCTCTCGCCATTGACCAAAATTGATTCTTGCTAGATAAAAGGTTTAAATTGAAGACATTGAAAAATAAAAATTCTAGAAGAGTGTGGGGAAAACACTTGAAGATATTGGCCTGAGAAAAATCTTTATGAGGAAGACCCATCCCCCAGCAATTGCAGCAACACCAAAAATAAATAACTGGGATTTGATCAGACTAGAAAGTTTCTGTACTGCCAAGGGTACCACAACCAAAGCAAACAAGCTTCTGGAATGGGAGAAGATTTTTGCATGTTGTGAATCTGACAAAGGCCGGATAACTAGAATCTATAGAGAATTCAAATTAAACAAGAAAAAAGTTAACAACCCCTTTTCCATGTGGGCAAGAGCAGTGAACAGAAACTTCTCTGAGGATGACTGACTAATGGCCAAAAAACACATGAAAAAATGCTCATTGTCTTTAATCATCAGAGAAATGCAAATCAAAACCACTCTAAATTATCTCCTAACCCCAGCAAGATTAGCCCACATAAACAAGGTTCCAATACACCAGGTGCTGATGTGGATGTGGAGAGAAGGGAAGACTTCTACACTGCTGGTGGGATTGCAAACTAATACAGCTTTTTTGGAGAGAAGAATGGAGAATCCCCAAAGATCTAAAAGTAGACATTCCATTTGATCCTGCAATCCCATTATCAGGTACCGATCCACAAGAACAAAAATCATTTTACCCCAAAGACATTTGCACCAGAATGTTTATTGCTGCTCAATTTCTAATTGCCAAGTCGTGAAAGCAACTTTACAAACTGTGGTATATGTATACCCTGGAATACTATTCAGCCACAAGAAAAGATGGAAACTTTGTATTTTTTATGTTTACCTTGATGGAGTTAAAAAAACACATTCTTCTTGGAAAGTGTCTCAAAAATGGAAAAAAAAAATTCCAATGTATTGACACTAATGGGACCAATATATAAACAATTACACATGCAGATGAATGATAAAACACAAAAATAGCCCAGCAAGGGAGAGGCTGAGGAGGGAGAGATGGGGAGTCATCATAGGGAGGAAGAAGGGCACTTGGCCGAATCGGACCTTGCTATTTTCTCATCTCACACCCAAGCACCATCTGCTGTCCACTATAACCTGCTGGCTCATGTTCTTTGTCTGTTTAGGGTGGGAGGGCTGCCCCAGTGCCAGTTATAGGTTCATAGCTCATGGCCAGATGCAGACGGCACCATTTACTTTTAGTACAAATTATAAACTGACAACAGGAGATGATCTGAAGAAAAATCACTTTAAATTTTATTAATGTAGGGTTTGGCAGCAAACCCTTTTTTGAAATCACTGCCCCCTGAGAAGTCATTTTACCTAGAAGTAGTCAGATTTTACTGTCTTGAACTAAATGAAGGATTAAAATGTTACCTTTATTCCCTTCCTAGTCCTATACCATCATCCCGAACCTTGATATTTTTGCCTTCTCAGTGGTAAAAGGGGAAAAATGAAGATAAATGTAATGTGGATAGAAAGGAGAAAAAATGTATTTCTTCTACCATCTAGTACGGTAGTTATAATCCAACAACAGGCCTTACTATGGCTGAGGGCTAAAGACTGGCCACCCCAGGCCCATGTTATCCCTCCGATACCATGAAGCTAAACGATTGCAGAAGAGGAAACCACCGGAGACGAGAGAAAATGCATGATGTGAGAGGGAAGCCAATCTAACTGTTTATCACAAGGAAAGCTTCACTTGCTGAATCATGCCCTCAGTCACTCTCTACTCTGACCTTAATAGCTGCCATGCTTCTGGGGGAGAGGGAGAGGAAAGCTGAAATGTTATACAAAGACAAACTTTTAAAAAAATTGTATATTATTATAGTTCCTTTTCCTTCATGTCCTAATGCTCACCAGTTATCAAGACTCGTCAATTACAAGACATTTTCAAACCATTCACCTTTCTCGTCTACCGTCACACCCTAGTTCAGACCACTGTCCTTCTTACAGGAATTACTCCCAGATGGTTGATTACGGCTTCCTGGGATCACACGTCAGAACTGGGGATGTGCCAGGTGATTTTCAAAATCTAAAGTGCCTATGCACCCAGTTTGCCTCTTTTGAAGTACTGTGCTCCTCAAATGTCTAAGGGGGCATTTTTATACCTTTAAGCTCTTCTTCTCCTATCAGTCTCGGTTGCTCTGTTCGGTCATGTGCTTTAAAAAAGGACTCAAGACTGGGACCAGTTCTGGGTCCATCCTGGTGAATGTAAAGATCAGGCAGAAGACCTCTAAAGAGTGCAGAAGAATCCATATCAATCACTTCTATTTGTTATCACCCCATAAAAAAAATAATCTGGAAAACATGAAGTCTCTAAACCTCAGGCAGCAGTGTCATGGCAGGAGGCAGCCTGCATGGTTTATAGGGAAAGGGAGGACGGGGCAACAACACCACGGACAGCTGTTCACGCTGACGCCTCCTCACCCCTGCACGGTTTGTTTTGCTCTTATCCGAGCTAGAAGATAAAAGGTGTAGGACAGCTGATTCCTGATACAGGGACAGAGGCTGTGTCAGGGTACCATGAGGATGGCACATCAAGGCAGAGGATGAAGAATTGTGAAAGCTTCTCTCGCACCAGCCTCTCCCTGCTCCTTTCTCCGGTCCCAGCCTGTCCTGCAGCCCCTCCCCTCTCATATCCCTTGGTGACCACAGCAGCTAGTTCAACACAGACTTCCGTCTCCCCAAGAATTATCAGGTGTCTTTGTGTTTATTTATTTTTGTTTTAAAACTCCTTTCCCAAAATCTGCTTTTTCATATTTTTTCAATAGTTTCTCTGAAGTTAATTTTGGAGCTTGTAGCTTATAGCCTTGCTGGCTCACCATCGTGTTGAGACCAAGGTACCATATAAACCTTCTGACCTCTGTGTTTCTGTCACTAGATATCTGCTTGGTATTTGCTGCCGCATGTGGCTCTGGGTCTCTACTCTCCATTTCAACTCCTCTGCCCCCAAATCTAAATGTTTCTCACATCAACTTTCACCTGACCTGCAAAGTCTCCAAGGATAACATATATAATATCTCCAAAGCATAATATATCTCAGTGTTTACTTAAAAAAGAATCTGGAGTAGAATTGAGGTGTTTTGTAATAACTATACTTTTACTCATTTTCATTTAATTCTACCTTGAGTGAAGAGAATGGGGAGGGAGGAATAATCCCTAATTTTACCCTGCATCCACAGCCTACTTCAGAGCACAAGGTCATCGTGCTGTGTGTCAGGGAGATGGAATGCAGAACCTGAGTGTCTCTGTTCCAAATTGTTTTTTTACTGTAGGCTCAGAAAATAATTACACAGCTTGGAAAGTCCTGGAGAATCCTTGCATTCAGAAACATCAGGAAAGACCTGGTATCCGTTTTCTGTGGGTAAGAAGAGTGGTTTGCCTGCCTGTTAGAGTGTTAAGTCATAATCGGTTCCTGTGTGCACACAGAAAGAGAGTAACGATTGGCAAACGCCTGGCACAGCTGCATTATTGCCTATAAAGAAAATGGGACTGGAGCAGACTCATATCTGGGGTAAATGAGATGGTGATGGCCTCATCCTGCTGCCTCCAAAGATGATTTTTACTCATCATCAGTAATGAGAAAAACATCTAAATAGCTTTAAGGGACATTTGAAATTTATGTGGTTTGACACTTAAAATTTTTAGGAACATCTCAAATAGCATAAAAATAACTAAACCGTGAGTTTAAAATATACTACAGTCCAGCTTATAAATCCATGTCTAGAGAGATTTATTTTAAAGCAATATCTCAAATAAAGTGCTCATTTAAGATCTATAGTTATTATTTTTCAGAACAAAGCAGTAAAAACATCAAGGAAAGATATAATTGGAACATTCAAGATTAAAACTTTACTCAAAAATACTTTAGAGTCTGCTGTGTTGGGTATTGGTATATGCTAGTTTATAATCACAATTATATTATTTTTATATGGCACTAAGACTAATCTCAAAAATTCTAATTATGATTCTGTGTTCATGATTTCATAGTAATAATAATACCTGTTTGTTTCAATTTAATGACGGGATTCTACCACCTGTTGCCCAGTTTAATGATGCTCCTTAGGCACATGGACTTTTAAAAAATGACAGTTCTAAAACCAATTCATATGGAAAGAGTTGTAAAGTTGCTGACAATGGCAGGCTTGCCGAGGATGTTTTGTCTTTGTTTATATCTTCTCAGGAATCTTAAATTTCTACTGGAAGGCATTAAATTTTACACTACTGTAAACTCAGATAAAAGAATGTTATGGGTTTTTTTCAAAACACGTACTTACAAAGAAGAAAAAATATGTAAATGAATTTTTATTTTCCAGACAAGAGTCTTCCTTGCAGTTCTCCACTGCTCTCTTTCTGTTCTGTTCCAGCTGGATGACCCTTCAGGTATCGATACATTGAGCTTGTTTCTTTAAAATCCAGGCCAGCATTTAGTTCCTTTCTAGATTTTAAGAGCCTTTTCTCATATTCCGACAACTGGCCTAAACAATGTTCCTTCCACCTGGTAGAGATGCAGATATTAAGGACCATTTGCATTAAACCGTGCGTTCTCCACCCTCTGAATTGTGGTAACAGCTACTGTGAGGGAAATGAGTACGTGTGTTTGTGTTGGGTAGAGGAGGGGATCTTCTGTTTATAAAGATGTTCCTGGCAGGAATTCAGACACTCTTAATAAGTTCAGAGAAAGGCCTCTCAAAATGGTGCTGACATTCCATTTGAGTAAAAGCTCTGTGCAAATAGAATTACAATTAACTCGTTTATTCATTGAATAACAAACAGTTTGTGGAGTCCTCCTCTGTCAATACCTGCCCTTTCTCTGAAACCCTGAGGTCCTTGTTGTGCAGGTCACCCTCTCCGTTTGGGGGTTTCTGGTAAGGTATAAGGGTGATAAAACAACAGAATATCTGTAGTGAAGCATAAATAGAAAGTCGCTGGGCTTTTGCTTTAACTTCTATGTTCAGTGTCTTGAGGATAATAGACAAATGTGTTAAAATTCAAATACTGTTCTAGTGACACAAAGATGCCTGGTGCTTACAGCACGTCCTGACAGAATGACTACCGCCCGTCCACATATTTGAGTGGGCTTTCTTGTTGGCAAGCCACATCATTAGTCAGACATTTCTGGGATACGTTACCACTATAACTCCTTGTATCTGTTAGTGCCTTAAAAGTTTCTTTCACCCACATATTCTTATGTGATTTTTAGACCTTTGAAAAGAGTAGGAGATACAGAGTTTAGCAGTGCGGGAATCGGCTCGGAGGATTGATAATCTAGTTCTGCTTCCAGATTTACCTTTTATTACTCTGTTTAACTTGGGTGAGTTATTGACCCTCTAGGGACCTCTCTTGCTTATCAAGGAAAAATGCATGATGATCATGGTACCCAAAGTAGAAGTTTGCTACATAAACAAACAGTCCCATTGGTCTGTTCTAGCTATAGAACACAATATCACTCTAGATTCCACAACCAGTTTAGGTTACATCATGTTATCATGCCGTTATATCATGACTTGCTTTCTGAGAAATGGCATACCTAGTTCCCATATTTCTCTTTAATGCTGCTTGCTACTTTCTTTTGTAATTTCCTTACCCTTCTACTTGGGATCTCAGCTGTAATTCAGTTACATTTCAACTCATATGTTAACACTAAACAATTAACAGTAGCTGCCTATAACTTAGAATTGGGGACATTTTTGAGACTCCCCCCCAAAAAGGTTTACAGATCTGTCACTGATTTCTGTCCCAACCCCAGGAGAAGATGAAGGGCACAAACGTGGGGATCTTACTTGCTACCCCTGATGTACGGAACCCAATTACTTTCTGTTATAATAGTATGGATTTTATATAAGGGTTTAGAAACTTTCACAATTAAACATATGCAATGTATTTTGAGACCCTTCACTATATTCAGACAGGCAGTGCAGGAGATGACACGTACAGGGTCTGGGGGTGTGATGATTAGTTTAGAACAATAGAGGCAAAAACCCTAAGTGTCACCAAAGAATATTTGTGTTTCCACACTAGCAGTTTTTGGCAAACCATAGACAAATTTAAAATTTAATCTGAGAGAAAAGAAAATAAATAAATAATAAATCCTGTTAAATTTGTAAAGATCGACAGTATTAACATCCTCTAAGGAAGGCAGCAATCATTAACAAATAATGATTAAGTTGAAAATAAAAATGTAATAATCTAATTCACTTAACTTATAATCAAATGGTAAAGTCACATCATTTAAAACTTCATTAATTTAAGATCTGAAGTCATTTAGATATGCTTTATAAAATTTTTATTTCGTGAATAGTTACTCTATTCACTAATTATTTTAGAGTTTCGAAAGTAAAAATATATACCCTTAAATGCACAGGGAACATATAAAAATAGTGAGATTAATTTTGTTGTCTTTTTTTCTCTGACTCTTGATTTTATTGTCTGTATTGTAAATATTGTAAAATTATAAATGTTAAACCTTTTATTTTGTGATTTATTGTTATACATTGCGGCCTCTTAGAAGTTGCTTTTTAAAAAGTCTCTTTAAGGTTTTTATAGCCGTAACCTTCTGAGCTCTCTGAGTGATTACATTCCGGTTGCCTTATTCACATTGGCTCTCTTTGTCCTTCTCCTCTTCAGGGTTTCTCAGGCTCTGCCTACACACTGCTTTCTGGTTTCCCTTTCACTGTCTGTATTTTGCCTTGGTTGTGTGTGTGAGGGGGGCGTCATATTTACCTTTTCATTTTTGTTTTAAATATTCTTAATTATCATCTACTTCCAGCTATGTTTCTACTGATTATTAATCATTATTATTCATGATACTTAATCCTATTCATTTTTTATTTATATCTCTTTCTGGTCTCAACCAGGCAGTAGCTGGTTTACTTTGAACAGACTCTCAGGATTTTTCTCCTTATTATCACCATGGATTAATTATAGTAAAGTGGTTGTATAGCTACTATTTCACTATTTATTTATCATTTCCTCAGGCTTTATTTGTTACCAATGTCATATTGACTGTAAAGAACAGGCATTTCATTTCATTGCATTTTAGATATATGGGGTTATCTTGAAAGAAATACAGCAATCCTTTAAAATCAAATCTCCATTAAACTAAAAAGTGTATGAGTATCCTTTTGTGGATTTGTGATTATTAAATGTAGGTCTACACTTTATATGTTCTTGGAATATGATAATTTGGGGCAATACATTTATGGCAAAAGCATGAACTTTACATGTTTCATTCAGTCTTTCAACTGAACTCACAAAAGATTAGCGAAATCCTCTAGAAATACATGAGTAAATATATAATTAGTTTACAGACCACTTAAAAATAGACATATGAACAAGTCTTGGGCATCCACTTTTATAAATGATAACATCCTTTTAAAACAGTGGTTCTCAACCTTCCTAATGCCCCAACCCTTTAACACAGTTCCTGTGGGTCGTGACCCACCGGTTGAGAGCTGCTGTTTTAAAATCACATGAATGACTAAGAAAGGCTTATAACAACTAGTGAAGGAAAGGGATGGTAGGAAGGCTTCCAAAAGGAGACTATACTGAGGTGAGTCACAGAGAGTGACAGGCATCAACCAGCCACTGGAGAGGAGGACCCTTCAGACAGACACAGGAGCACGACAGTCACAGGGGTGGTGAGGGGGAGAAGGAAAGCAGCTTGAAATTCTGAATTGACTGAATTTGGTCCTTTTGTGTGTTTATCAGGAGAGGTGGGATGGGGACGGAAACAGATACAGTAGACTCCACAGCTGACCACCCTGACCTCCCTACTCTGACACCTCCCTACTCTGACCATGTCCCTGCTCTGATCACCTTCATACTCTGACCACATCCCTAATGTTACCACCTCCCTACTGTGACCACTTCCCTGCTCTGACCACGTCCCTGCTCTGACCACATCCCCACTCTGACCATCTCCCTGCTCTGACCACCTTCATACTCTGACCACCTCCCTACAGTGACCACCTCCCTACTCTGACCACCTCCCTGCTCTGACCATGTCTCTGCTCTGACCATCTCCCTGCTCTGACCAGCCCCCTACTTTGACCACCTCCCTACTCTGACCACCTCCCTGCTCTGACCACATTCCTACTCTGACCACCTCCCTACAGTGACCACCCCCCTACTGTGACCACCTCCCTCCTCTGACCACATCCATACTATGACCACCTCCCTGCTTTGACCACCTCCCTGCTCTGACCATGTCCATTCTCTGACCACCCCCCTACTATGACCACCTCCCTGCTTTGATCACCTCCCTGCTCTGACCATGTCCATTCTCTGACCACCCCCCTACTATGACCACCTCCCTGTTTTGACCACCTCCCTGCTCTGACCATGTCCATTCTCTGACCACCTCCCTATAGTGACCACCCCCCTACTATGACCACCTCCCTGCTTTGACCACCACCCTGCTCTGACCATGTCTATTCTCTGACTGCCTCCCTACTCTGGCCAAGTCTGAAAGAAAGGCACTTCGATTGGCAGAGATCTCACAGACCATCAAGGCTTGTATGAAAGGTCTTTATTGGTGGGGGAGGGAGATTGCAGAACAGCACCAAGGAGGGGCAAAAAAAAGAAAAGAGGGGAGAAATATGAGGAGAGAGTGGGAAGGAGAATAGAGAGAGAGAGCAAAGAGTGCGGGGGGAGAGAGAGAGAGAGGGAGAGGAGAAATGTACCTTTATATAGGGAAGTCTCAGAATGGTGAAGGGAGGTGGGATAACCAATAAGGAGTTACTCCTCCAGTGGAAAGAGTTAGGGGAGGGCAGCAGGTGATTGGAACAGAGTGACAGGGTAAGCCACTCCCTGTGCTTGGGGAGGAGTTGTAACTTTAAGAGTAGGAAGGGACTTTTGGGGGAAGGGGCTTTCTGAGGCAATTATCTAACAACATCCATACTCTGAAGACCTCCCTGCTCTGACCATGTCCCTGCTCTGACCACCTCCTTACTCTGACCACCTCCCTACTCTGACCACCTCCCTACTCTGACCACCTCCTTACGTTGACCTAACTTTTATAGTCCAGACATGCACCACATGTAGGTATCAGTGCAGCAGGCCTAGTTCCTTGTGTCACCCACCTCCATATGTTGACCAGTTTGTTGCAATCCCTTGGGTGATCCTCTTACAGAATTTCTACTTTATTTAGATTAAAGTTTCTGGTAAAAAAAAAAAAAAGGAATGAAACATTCAGTTCCAATGTTAAATTTTTCATCTGGGTTTTTTATTTGATAATAATTAACATCATGTTTTTTACTCTTTGCAATGACCCCACTTTCCTAATCCTATTTGTTACTGAGGAGGGTTCTAAAGACTAGTTTTACTTTAATTTCCATCTTACCATGATGAAATGTATTAAGATGAATGGGAGTCACAAAATTTGTAGGGGAGAAGGGAAAAATTCAAAAGAAGAAAATTACTTCAGAGCATGTCTGCCTCCGCCAAGAACTACATCAGAGCCTTCATCAGAATCTGCATTTGCCTCCTTGGAGTTCAGACTGCAATAATGCTTCTCACACTGAGTACATATATTCCTTCCAGAATATGATATATAAAAGAAAGCTGAAATTTTGTTTTGTGGCACATTAGTCACTAGAGAGTGACCTTGAGTCCTTGGTGGGAATAGTCAAGATGGGAAACTGATAGAACCACAGTTCTCTTCTGTGCACATCAACTAGTGATAGAAACCAGACGCTCATGCCCTGCTGTATCAGCGTCCATGTTTTCTATCCAGGCAGCACATTAATAACAGGAAGGATTGGAAAGAAATTCACTACTTGCTGATTGCATCCATGAAAGAAAACATCCTCAAGAATGTTTCAGAAAGCCAGCTTTCAACTGGCATGTATGGCGGTCAGAAAAGAAAAAATGCAACAGATTCATCTTCTCTATTTGCATACAATTTTACTTAAAGTTGACTCACTTTTGTTGAACTATATCTGCAACCAGGTGAACTACTCCTGAAGCCACTTGTCATGAAAGGATAAGTAGTTACTTTTTAAAAAAATTCAGTAAAGTCCATAACTACACATACATAATTAGTAAATTCTGCACATAAAGTCTTAGGTACTATTTAACACCACCTGCAAGCCACTTATCAGAGAAATGCTGTATGGGTTCATTTATTCTTTCCTTGTTTCTTTAGATCATTTCCATTTTGTCCAAAATCACTTTTCTAGCGAGGCTCACTGTTGACTCAGAGAAGACAGCATCAGGGCATGTTTTGCCGATGGCTCTGCTTATTTGAGATTATAAACATTCACGAGACACTAATCTTGAATTTCAAATAGCAGGAGAAGCAGAAGAGTATATATAAATTATACATGTAAACTGCTTGGTTTCTATCTCTGGAATATCAACCCAGATAAATATGCTGCAGTGTATGATGCTGGAAGTCTACCCATCATAAAATGGGGAACGATTGCCTTCTCATCTGTCATGGAAAGAGACATTTTGTCACGTGTCTCAAGGACAATCTGAGGAGCACCATGAAGTGTTTGGCAGAATTGAAATGCTCTATCAACAAGGGTAGCCAGTGACATAAAGAAGAGGTTCAAGCAGGATCAAAAGTGCAACGTATCTTGAGGGGCTTTTATGAAGTAACGTTGGTAGACCAATTAGGGGTAATGATGGAAAGCTGTTCCCATGCCTGAAGGATAAGTGAATTAAAGAGAAAGAGACATAGACTAGATTGAAAGAGCTCCATTAAGGCCAACTCATTCATTCCCTGCCAGAAAAGGATTGTTCTCTATAGCATATCTATAGCACAATGGAATAATGTTTGAAAAGGGGAACTAATAAGGTTTCTTTTGGACTATGCTTGATAATCACTGCAAATCAGAAGCTCTGAAATCACTCATCTATACTCTACCCTAGTTAGCAAATTAAAATGATTAATAGATTTGGGGATTTCAGGTCTAGATAACAAAAGAAGAACCATATGTAACAAAATCATAGGGCAAGGCATTGATTTAATGAAAAGGGTGCAATGGGAATGGGATGAATAACAGAGTTACACATAAAAGAACGCTTCCACCGGGTGGACGCGAGGGTCCAGCTGCCTACAAGAGCTTACCTTAGTGAGTATTATTTAAGCCACAGTCTGCAAATCTCTGAAGTTGAAACCTTTGGCACAGGATTTTAGATAGAGGAAATGCTTTATTCTCTCTCAGGAATTGTGTGCCTATAATGAAAAGATCTCTTAAAGGTGTTCAGAGCATTAAAACTTGAATAACTGAATATGGGTCTTACAAAGGGTAATTGCTATGCCCTGACTGAATGCAGAGTGTCCTGAGATCAGTGGTTAAGAACTTAAATGCAAAGGGCACAGTACAATGAAGTGGGCCAGAGAGTGACATTCAGGAGTACAAGACCTGGCTCTGGACTCAGTTTGCTTTTCCAAGGACTTGTTCCTATATTAAGACTAATTTTTCTAACATTTTCTTCATAGCTATTAACATTGTAAACCACAGCAATTGGCATGCCAGATTTCCTTAAAATAAAGAAAAGGACACTTATTCAGAGGAGCTAACAGTGGAAAGACTTTTCTGAGATTTCCAAATCCCAGCCATGTGTGAGGAAGTGAGCGAGCAAAGCACATATAGCCAGGTGATTCCAAATTTTCTATTCTCAATGAGCCAACAGTTTAGCAAGTTATCAGAAACAGAGGGGAGAAAAAAAAAAAAAGGGGGCTGATCTGGACATGACCTGGTGAACCTGCATTTTGAAGGATCACTTCATCCCAGGTGAGCCTGCATTCTGAAAGATCTCTTCATCCCAGGGCAAGCCTGCATTATTTTTTCCCCCTATTCCTCATTTCTTTCCTTTTTTTTTTTAAATTAAATGATGGCTTGGCGCCTGTGGCTCAAGCAGCTAAGGCACCAGCCACATACACCTAAGGTGGCAGGTTTGAATCCCCAGCCCAGGCCCGCAAAAAACAGCAGTGATGGCTGCAACCAAAAAATGGCCGGGCGTTGTGGCAGGCGCCTGTAGTCCCAGCTACTTGGGAGGCTGAGGCAGGAGACTAGCTTGAGCCCAGGAGTTGGAGGTTGCTGTGAGCGTGATGCCATGGCACTCTACCCAGGGAGATAGCTTGAGGCTTTGTCTCAAAAAAAAAAATTAATTAAATTAAATGATAACTATATAAATTAATACAATTCTGGGGTACAATTTGGTGTTTTTGTATACAATTTCAAATATTTTCATCAAATTGGTTAACATAGTCTTCATGTCATTTTCTTAGTTATTGTGTTAAGACGTTCATATTCTACTCTTAGAAAGATTCACTTGTACCCTGGTAAGATAAACAGAAGTGATCCCTCCAATCCCCCTCCGCTCACCCATTCTCCCCTTCCTCCTCTCCCCCCATATTCTTAGGTTGTTATTAGGTTATAGATTTCATATGAAAACTATAAATTAATTTCATAATAAGGTTGTATACATTGGATACTCTTTCTTCCTTTCCTGTGACACTTTGCTAAGAAGAACACTTTCCAGCTCCATCCATGTGAACATGAAGGACATAAAGTCTCCATCTTTCTTTATGGCTGCATAGTATTCCATGGTGTACATATACCACAGTTTATTGATCCATTCGTGGATCGATGGGCACTTGGGCTTCTTACATGACCTGGCAATTATGAATTGGGCTGCAGTAAACATTCTGATACAAATATCTTTGTTGTAATGTGATTTTTGGTTGTCTGGGAATATACCTAATAAAGGAATTGCAGGGTCAAACGGCAGGTCTATTTTTAGTTCTCTAAGTGTTCTCCAGATGTCTTTCCAAAAGGAA
>CAUYTI010023081.1:0-11817 GCA_963575145.1 Galago senegalensis | reverse complement strand
AACTGAGAAAATGACATGAAGGCTGTGTTGACCAGTTTGATGGAAGTAGTTCAGAATGCATGTGAAAACCCCACACTGTACCCCAGAAGTGCATTAATGTACATAGTTAACATTCAATTAAAAAATAAATAAAAAAAATATTCTTTATACTGAGAAGCCATCTTTTGAGGTGAACTTTCCTGAGCTTCTTTAGAACCATCCTGAATTTTGCTGTACAAATTCCCAGAGCTAAGCTTTGTTTCTCTTTAAGGTAAGGTCTCATTGTGTTGTCCAGGCTAGAGTACAGTGGTTTCATCATAGCTCACTGCAGCCTTGAACTCCTAGGCCTAAATGATCCTCCTGTCTCAGCTTCCCAAGCAGCTGAGACCATAGGTACATGTCACCACACTTGGCTAATTTTTAACATTTATCTGCTATTTGACACTATTCTATCTGATTTGACCCTGTTGGTCCTTTATCTGCTGATTCAGTTCTTCTCTTTTACTATAGTCCACCTTAGAACATTTGCTGGACCCACTTCGTGTGTCTTTCCTACAAAGCAGTGTTTGTCCCAGTTGCAGGTCATATTTCAAAAGTAGCACAGGAAATAAATTTAGGTGGCTCACAGATGGGGTGTTAAATAACATCCAATCCCATAGTGAAAATTCAATTGTATCTCTTTTTAAATTATTTTAGAATCTTATTATTTCAGATTGTGGAAAATTTGTCTCAGGAGTTTAGATCCTGGAAAGCCTTTCTAAAAAGAGTCTTTATTTTAACAAAGGAAGAGCAACTCTCAGGAGCTGAAGCAAGCACTGAAGCATCATAGCTAATAGGATTGGATTAAAATATGAGCAATTGAAATAATTTTTATTTTTATGGTCATTTCCCATTTATTATGCCGAATAATTTTGATTTGACTTTATAGTGGTGATATAAAGATTTGTTTTAAATTAAATTTAATTAAATGATACATATTCAAAAAAGCTATTAAAAACTTAATCGTATAGGAAGTGCCCTAAAATGGCAAAAAGCCTGAAGGTGGCACTTGAATTAATGAAGTTTTAAAAAAACTTAAAAAAAATTTTTTTTTTTTTGTTTATTGCTTTGCATAGGATTCTTGAGTGAATTCCATCTATTTCTATGGATTTCACTATATCATAGTCTCCCAAATACATCTATTCCAAGATTCAGGGTCACTGGTCCATGATTATTAGCATGTCCACGTGCTCACCTGGTTAAATGTGAACTCTTTTTTACTTCATTACAAAAATCTTTTACCTCTTGTATTCCCAATTCCCAGTAATGGCCATTTTATAAATTCTGTAGCTTCTTGAGTCTCTTTGAATCTGTTTTCTTCCATTCTTACTTATCAATAATACCTTAACCCTGTCCCTCATCATCTGTTTCTTGGACTAATGCATTTCTTTCTTACCTGCATTCTGTGCCTCCTCTGTTGATTCCCCTCCTGTCAATTCTGCTCACCACTTCACAGTTATTTTTGTACTGCATAAATCGGTAAGTGCCACTCCATTGCTTAAAACGTTTGGTTGGTTTGGACTTTTTTGCATTATGACAACCGAGATACTGATGTTGGTACAGAATGTTCCATTAATACAACAGCCCCTCAAGTTGAGCTGTATAGCTATTCCTACTTTCCCCTTGCTCCCGTACTTTCTTAAACTCTGGCAACTACTAATCTGTTCTCCACTTCTATAATTTTGTCATCTAAAAATATTGTGTACATGAAATCATTCTGTATGTAGCTTTTGGGGATTGGCTTTTTTCACTCAGTGAATTCTCTAGAGATTTACCAAAGTTGTTGTGTATATGAATTGTTAATTCCTCTTTTATTGCTGAGTACAATCTGAAGCCTCTGAGATAATATTTTGTTAAGGGTTTTTGCATATGTATTCTACAGGGATGTTTTATGGTCTATAGTTTTCTTTTTTTCTTTCATCTCTGTCTCTCTCTCTTTTTTTACTTTTTTCTGGTTTTGAAATCAGAGTAGTATTAACTTCATCAAATTGAGAAATGTACCCACCTTTTCTACTTTCTAGAAGAGACTGTGTAGAATTGGTGTTAATTCTTTAAACAGTTGTTAGAATTTAGAAAGAAACCATATGGGTCTGAATATTTCTTTTTCGGTAGAATTTTATAATTACAAATTTAGCATCCTTTAGCAATTTTAAAATAGATGGTGACAGATTCTTTTAGTCTTGTTTTATCAGTGGAGGTTTTGATTTCCCTTTTATTCCCCAAAACTGTTTCAATGGCTTTGGGATTATGGGTTGAAAATTCATTTCTGTCAGCATTTGAAAATGTGCTACTTCATTCTGGCCTCCATGGTTTCTGACATAAAATGCACTATAATTTAAATGTTTTTCTCCTATAGATAAAGTGTCATTTTTTTCTTATAGTTTTCAAGATTTTTTCTTTGCTTGTCACTTTTAGAAATTTTACTAAGTTTCTTTGTGTGGATTTCTTTGAATCTTTTCTATTTTGATCACTTAGGCTTTTTAAATTGTAGGTTTATATCTTTTTCCCATGTTTGAAAGTCCTCAAGTATTATTTCCTTAAGTATTTTTTCATCCTTATACTCTTTTCTCCTCTCCTTTTGGGATTTTAATTTATTGAATGTTAAATGTTTTATTATAGTTTTATAGATCCTTGAATATTACTTTTTCAAAGTCATTTTTCTTCGTTGTTCAGATTGGGTAATTTTTATTGTTCTATCTTGCAGTTTACTGATTTCTTTCTTTGTCTCTTCCATTTTTCTGGTGAACCCATTAAGTGAAATTTTATAATTTGGTTATTGCATTTTTCAATTGTTAAATATATATTTGATTTCTACTGTATGTCTTTTAAATATGTAATTTGATTCTCCTTTTATTTTAGGAAAATTTCCTTGTATTATGAATTCCTAGTACTTGTCCTGTTTCATTGATGCTGTTTCTTTCAGAAACTCTTTATATGATATTGAATTGTTTTTGCCTATCTTTTATATCTTCTCTAATTAAAAAATTTTATTCGTTTCTCTTTGTTCCATTTTTTTTCTTCCCCTCTATTTCCATGATGATCATTTTGTGGCATTTCTTCTTATATTCCTCAGAGTTTAACCGTAATTCCTCTCTTTTCCTCTATATCTGTTGACCATGCCGAAGTGCTTCAACATTGATCATGTTTTAAAACTCAGATTTATCTTTTATTTAATAGCTTATGTAATTTTTTTCAGTGTTTTTGGTAATGTAAGATTCCAACTCTGTTCTACAGTTGAATTTTTGTGATGTGAATTGAAGTTTGTGTTAGTACATGATTTAGATTTTTCTTATCTTGATATCTTGCAATATTTTTAATTAAGTGTGTGTGTTTAAAGAGATTTATCTGCATAGCCATATCTGTAATAATTTCTGGGATCTAGCTTTTCTATTCTCCTCTTTGATTAGAACCTAAACCCTCTTTCTCTTTGACACTCAAGATAATTTTATCCTGAACAGTGGTATTCTGTTTTTGAGCAATTTCTCTTTGTTATAGTGCTTTGAATATTCTTGAGATCCCAGAGGGTCCAGGCTGCCCCAGTACCTTTGAACCTTTCTGCATTTCCCTTTTACTCATGTACAAAAAGGAACTTTGAGGTGTTTGGCAGTCATGACTGTTTAAATTTGGTCATTTGAATTGTTCCACTCTGGGTGGAGACCTTCTATTTTGGGAATGAATATGGGGTATGACAATTTAAGTGCTACATACCTCATTGCTGAATATTATTATAGTTACTTTCAAAGTATTCCCATTGACCCTTTGGTGACCATAGTGACATTCAGCAATGAGATATGTAGTGCTTTTTTTATAATAGGTTCATGATCTTTATTATCTGATCCCATACTTCTTGGACATTCCTAGGTTTTTTGCCTTTTAGAACCTGCCAGAATTCCCTTTGTATTCTCTTTACTTATTCCCGTATAGCTGCTATCCTTCCTAGAATCATGTTGCCATCAGTACTTTAAATTATTTTGCTCTTATACTGGGATTTGTTGGATAATTCATCTCCTTGTTTTGTAATCTAGTCTGTTTTCACATAGAAAACATACCCAGAGCTTACTGCCTTGTGACAACAATTTGTTATTATTATCAATATTAATGTAACTCATGATATCTTGGAGTCATAAATTTAGGCATGACATGGTATGGGTGTCTTGTCTCTGTTTCACAATGTTGCACTCTCTGGTGAAATGTCTTAAATGGTTGAGTGTTGTACTAATTTGGGGGACTGGCCAACTATCGTTTTTCTCTCTTTCTCTCTCCACATGGCTAACTTAGGCTACCTTACACTAGAGTAGCTTCAAGGTAGTTAAATTTCTTTCATATATATTAGTGAAGTCTCCAAGAGACCAAGATGAAAGTAGCCTTCTTTTAAAGGCTAAGTCTGGAAATGACATAGTGTCACTTTTACCCATTCTATTTTCCAAAGCAGTCATAAGACAGCCCAAGGGGAAGGCAAAGAGTTTCCAACTCTTAATGGCAGGAATGTCCTCTCCAATAATATCTTGGTTACTCTGTTAGCTTTACAAAAAAATACAAGCTTTTCATAGGTTGCTCTCTTTGTCTACCACACAAGGACACAGTGAGTAGGTGGCCATTTGTAAACCAGAAAAAGGACCCCCACCAGAAGCAAAATCTGCTGGCATCTTGATGTTGGACTTGCCAGACTCCATAACTGTGAGCAACAAATGTCTGTTGATTAAAATCCCCTGAGTACCTGTTCAAAACCCAGCTTTACTGGATACGAATCATATATCATACAATTCACTCATGTGAAGATAGGGACTTGGACAAGTTTGTACAACAAATTTTAGGACATTTTCATCATTGCAGAGAGAAACTCTGTACTCTTTAGCAGTTGCTTCCTATTTCTGTTAGCTTTCTAAAGGAGGTTGGGAAAATTCACCAAACAATACTTGTACCATTATCTTACTCAAATCTGTTATAATCATTTTTAAATGGCATATTTCTGGTTTCTGAGATAAGTATTGTTATTATTATTTTATTGTCAATTGACAAGTTATAAGTGTATATATTTATGGGGTTCAAAGTGATATTATATGTATTATAATTGGAATGATCAAATCAATCAAATTAAGGTAATTAATGTGTATATCACCTTGAATATTTACCATTATTTTGTGTCCAAAACAGTTGAAATTTACTTTCATAGAAAGTTTGAAATATAAAGAGAGTGCCCCCAAAATGTGCACACATTTTAAGAAAGGAAAAAAAAAAGGCCAGCCATGGTGGCTCATGCCTGTAATCCAAGCACTCTGGGAGGCTGAGGCAAGTGGATTGCTTAAGCTCATGAGTTCAAGACCAGCCTGAGCAAGAGCAAGACCCTGTCTCTAAAAATAGTTGGCGTTGTAGTGGGCACCTGTAATCCCTGCTACTCAGGAGACTGAGGCAAGAGGATCACTTGAGCTCAAGAGTTTGAGGTTGCTATGAGCAATGATGCCATGACACTCAACCTAGAGTGACAAAGTGAGACTATCTAAAAAAGAGAAAAAAGAAAAAGTTTAGTACTTAAGTCACATTTGACTTCTGCAATGACAAGAGATACAAGACTTCTGCAATGACAAGAGATACAAGACAATAACATTATTGGTATATATTGAGTAATAATTTTAATACAATTTTTCCTTTCTTAAATGTGTATATGTTTTTGGCAGCTTCTATATAATGCATTATTGATTATAGTTACCATATTGTACAATAGATCTCAAAAACTTATTCCTCCTGTGTAACTAAAACTTTGTACCCTTTAAGTGAGAATAGGCAAAAATTTCATTTAAAATACATTAGGAAAATAAGAATTTATCATTTTTATTACCTACTGGATATTATAGGGAACAGATGACATGATGGAAATAAAAGTAGGTTTAAAAGGTTGAAATTCATTCTAAGAATATTATTTATTGTTACTTAAATATTGAAAAACAACCAGAAAAGGAAATGAAGTGCATTGAGAATGTATTTCCATAGATTTTATATATTTCTCAGTAGTTACAGTATTAGTTTTCTAGTATTAAACTTTAGATACACACATTCCTCACGTTTAGGGCAGAACGTTCTAAACTTTTCCCATTAAAATGAATGCTTAACTATACAGTTCTGTTTTCTGTTTTGAATCCATTCAGAGAAATAAATCTGGAGGGTATGGGTTAGAAAGAAGTGCCTTGGTAATGATAACTTGCTTCTCTACTATTAGTAACAAACACTTCTGCTGTCTTGCTTTTCTCCTTCAACACCATCTCCTGCTACCTGGACCACAAGTGCTGATGAGGATGTGGCTGAAAACTTCCCTAAACAGGGCTTTCTTTGCTACATTAGAAGTTCATATTCTGAAATAGTAAAAGATCAATAGGCAAAAAGGATGACCTATTTATTCTGTGATGCTATACAGTGAGCACTGCTCTGTCAGGGGAGCTGGGGTTGTCAGATGCACTGGTGTAGATGACAGTGTGATTGCTCTTTTGCCACTCCTTACCTCAACACATTTTGGCCAGTGAACCTGTGAAATCCTGAACATTTGGTCCAGATAAAATCCAACTTTCAGAAGGAAGAGGGGACCTCTTGTCACTGGCCCAGAATTGTGGCATGGTAACATTCTTCCATTTGATGTCCTGATTATTCTCAGATATGTTGTGATTACTTCCTGTTCAAATTCATTATTGTGGTGTGGTATCATCAGTTTCATACCAGTGACCTAAATCCTTTTCAAAACAGTCCGTACCATCAGAACTTAGTTTTTAATTCAAGTTTTGAGGCTGATTTTATAGCTTGGTTGAAGCTAGCCCATCTATCTTACAAAAGAATCATAACCATCTATAAGATAGTTTTTTATTTTACCTTATATACGTGTTTCAAGGGTCCCTGCATTCAGATATATGAAGAAACAGCTTGTTCACACTTTGACTTCTTATAAATTATCTGATCTTTGTTATAATCCACTTATTTGAGTAAAAACAGTTCCCTTCAGGTATGTACTCACTTTTTCTGAACTCTGCCTTCTTACATTTCTCCTCAAGATGGAGTCTAGGTGTGCAAGGCAGTTCATTTTCTCCCCTGGCTTCAGAGAATGGGCCTCAGTTCTCTGTGTGTCCTGCTCTCTGGATTCTTACTGAATTCTGTAGCAGTGATGTCCCTGCTCTGCTGGTCATAGCTTGCTTTGTTGGCCTCCTCTCCTGAAGTTTGAGGCTGAACAATTTGGGGAGGACCTGAGATTCCATACACTGTCTTGACTTCCAACTCAGATCTTCCTTGTATAGCAGCTGTGACTGAGGTCTGCCTGTGACTTTCTTTTGATCATCAGCCTGTATAGTCTGCAGCTCTATTTCAGGTGTTGACTCCCTATCTTTCATCACATCCATCAGTTATCTTGCACAACATTCCTTAGGCCATGTGAGAATTTCTGAATTCCTTCCATGCCTCCATAGCCAACCTAACTCTGCCATGCCAGTGACTTCTCTCTGAATGGACTTCCCTGTATTGTCTGGTCTCTTTCCCAAGGGCCAAAGCCAAAGTGGGAGGAAAGCCTTTCTGAGCTACTGAGAAGGGAGAAGGGGTAGGATTTTTCTTAGCACCTCATTGATGAACACAGATTAAATTCTTTCCCTCCTACCTAAAGGAAAGGAATCCCTAGTTTTACTATAAAGAAAGGGGAGAAGTAGGGGTGGTAGCTAGATTTAAAAAAAGGTAGAGGCAATTTGATTTCTTTTGTTAAAATAAGCGAAATCACTACATGCTCATGCACAAAGGTAATAGAAGGGAATAACTGATTAATACAAGAAAGAGAAAGGAGAATTGCTAGAGTGAAGTTCTTAGGAGGATTAGAGGAAATGAGACCTTGTGTACAAATTGAGGGGTATTCTTTCCTTGGAGCTTATACAGTTAATTTACAAAAAGAGTTAATGCAGGGCACATGAGTGTGGATAAGTTAGGTAGCGAGATCAGAATGGGTAGTGCGTGGCAAATTCTCTTCTGATTATCATCAGCAGCAGAGAATGTGAATGAGGGAAGAGGTGATAGAAGTTTTTTTAAAAAGGGAAAGATTTTCAAGGTTATCTAAAGACTGACTATACTGGGGAAACATAAGACGGTTGTTGGGCATCACTTGGGCCCACCTGAGGTTAGTTGCCATAAATTTAAAGTGATACCAGTCACCATAAAAGCAAGATTTTCTCTAGCCATCTTTAAATTTGCATGGTAGGCATATGGGCGGATTTAATTAACACTGTGATTTTTCTGGGCAGTATAATGAAACAAGATAAATACAAGGAAGTTGTGGATTTATAGAAAAAGAGTGATTATAATGATAAAGCATGGAATTTTCACTAAATAAGAGAGCACGTGTTTAGTTAGGGACAAGGAAAAGGTGTTAAATTAGTTTATTCCAGCTCCCTGTGAGTGAAAGAATTGTTGAAGTTGGAATACTGGTGGGAGTTGGTTGGAATAGTAACAGGTGGTCATCAGAGAATGGGAGACTTGAAATTGAAATTATGGAAGGGACATAGTCAACAATAATGACAAAATCTAGGTGATAAATAAGACAGGTATAAATAGGACTGAGATCACTGGAAGTTGTAAAGTCAAGGGATGAGAGGACAGGATATTGGGTAGATGATCTTGTGGATGTTGACACCACCCAGAGTTATGACGGTAGTAGTATTGGAGGAAGAAACAATGGTACAAGAGCTAAACTTTTCAGGAAATGAAAAATGGACAGTAGACAACTGCAGAAAGAAGAAATAGTGAGTGGGTGATGGAGTATGCTAATGTGAGACCTGAAACTAGGGATTCCTTTCCTTTAGGTAGGAGGGAAAGAATTTAGTGTACAATGACTCAAATTCTTTTCTCTTTTGGATTGAACCTGCTCTAATTAGATTTTATATCCAAAACTCTTTTTAGAGTGTTGGGGGGGGGTCACCAATGGTCCCCAAGTTGCTAAATCCATTGTTATTTCTCAGACCTAATCTTAACTAACCCACGTAAAGATTCTGAAACAGTTGATTACCTTCTCATTTGTATAACATTTTCTTGCCTTGGCCTCCTAGATATTACACACTTTGGTTACTTCATACCTTAATGGCTGCTCTAGTTGAGGCCCTTTTGCAGGTTTTTCTTCATTTCTCCAAACTCTCTAACATATAAAGCTGAGATATTTTACCTATTTTGTATTATACATAATTATTCGATGTTATGCTATCTCTTGGCTTTAAATGGCATCTATATCCTGACAATTCTCAAATTTATATCTTGGGCCATGGTCTTTTTCTTTTCTTCATATTTATACATTCAAATACTGACACATTATTTAGATGTCTTAGAAACAATTCAAAATTAAAATATCTGAACCTGAACTCCTTTTGTCATTTTCATCTCAAAATCAAAATTGTACCCCTTTTATCTTCCTTATAATGACCTTGATTCATGCATGACCACTGTCTTTGTTTTTTAACAAACATCCAATCTGGCAGGGTATCAGGCAGGTTCACCTTTAAAAACTAACCACTGAATCTAGAAACTTTAAACCATCTGTGTTGCCACCTCCCTTAAAGCCACATACTATTGCTAATTTTTACAGTGGCCTCCTAACTGGTTCCTCTGTTCATGTTCTTGACTCTTTCATCCTATTTTGGGTGAAGTTGCCAGACTATTAAAACTGCTCTATGTGGTACTGAGATGGTGTGTCTGTGACTCCACGCCTTTGGTAAAATACCAAATGTATTTTACTCCATAAAACTTTTAAAACAAGGGGTGGAGCCAAGATGGCAGATTGCAGCCAGCTTTTTACAAAAGCTCCCGTCCAGAAGGGGGCTTAAAGGACAGAAGTTTAGCAAAGGAGCTGATGGTTTAGAGCAGAGCCAAGAGAGAAGATTGAAGAGTGCACTTCAACCTTCCTGAGGTGAGCTGCAACCCTAAAAATATAATAAAAAGGTACAAAATCCACCACCAAGCGGATGGGCGTCCCCTCCCCCCACAAGAAGGGCTCACAGTTTATTCCATGCAAACAAGTGAGCAGAGTTCAAACATCCTCCCACTCTATCTCACGGGAGAGACCCTCTAAAAACTGGACCTCCTACCCCTGCTGGCGTGCCACCGCACCCTCCTGCCAGGCATAAAACTGTAAAACTGTATAAAACTGTATATAGTCCCCACCTGCAACATTGAACTCTGAGGACTTCCCCCTCTCCCCCTGAGGTCTGGAGATTTGTTACCTATGGAGTCCAGATTCTTGGGCATCTCCTGGAGAGAAGTAGAGGGGGAAAGGGCTGGTGCTGCTCTGTGCTGACTATGGCACAGGAGTGAGGAGAAGAAAGCCATACAGCAGCGGTGGCATCCTGAGCTGGGAACTGACGCCATTGGAACAGACTTGGTAACTTTTGTTAAGTAAAGAGACAATTAGCACCAGCCCTCAGGGAAATAGCTGAGACAAAGGCAGTGGGCGGGCAGAGGCTGGAATTCACACCTGAATGTAAACTCTAATTTGTTTCAGGCTCAGAGCTGAGTTATTCACCAGCTCCAGAAAGCCTCTGACTTCCAGAATAATTTAGACTGGACAGAAGGAGTGAGGCTGTAACGGCCACAACCTTCAAAGTGTAAATTCTTCCCCTGCTGGACTGGACTCAGATTTTCCAATGAGCACCTTGCTGTCAGGGGAATGCTGAGACAAAGGCAGTGGGTGGGCAGAGGCAGGGATTGACACCTGAGTGTAAAATCTAATTGCTGCCCAGGGTTGAGTTGCTCCTCAGCAGTAGCAGCCTTTGACTTGCAGAGGAATCTAGCTGCAACAGAAGACAAGGGGCTGGAATTAAGAGAATGTTCACAGCCTAATTTAAACATGCAAAGCCCCCCTGTGGGATGCAGATTTCTGGGTGATTTTGGCAGTGGTAAACCCCAGGAGCAGTTGCCTACTAGAGTGAACAGGGTCACAGACCTGGGGGATTACAAGTGACTGGGTGCAAGGTAGGGAAGGAGGTATTAACCTTCCCAGACTAACCCATTTGCCAGGTGGGTGACTTTGCCCTCACGGAGCACTGGAGCAAGTTATATCCGGGCTGCGAGCAGCCGCCTCTTATCTAGTTGCCAGAAACATTTGAACTTTTCCACCTGAAACTGGTGCTGACTGGGACAACTGGTTTGGACCCCTTAAAGCCAGCAGACCACCCAGGGACTAATCAAAGGGGCACCCTGGGTGTATGGTTGAGGGAAGGTTTGTTTTTCTTTGCCAAATTATTGTTTAGGGGGGGTGGGGTGATTTAATTGCTGGTATTTCTCCCTGCCTGAGATTTCAACCAAGAGAAACTGAATTACTAGGGTAGGACAGAGACCAGCTGAAAATAAGACAGAGCCACTTAGCCCCATCACACCAAGCAGGTCCCCAGTCTCTCAGGCTATAACACCATACGGGTCCTTGACAAACCTCAAGGGGAAAAGCCAAATGGGGTAAAACAATCATGGGGCAGAATCAGCAGAAAAGCTCTGAATATGAATAACCAGAGTAGATCAACACCCCCAAGAAAGGATGTGGCTGGTAATTCCAGTAACCAGAGTAGGTCACCCCCCCCCCAAGAAAGGATGTGGCAGACGAAACTGAAGATTCCCTATATAAACAGATAGCTGAGATGTCAGAAATTGAATTCAGAATTTGGATTGCAAATAAGATTAATAGAATAGAGGCAAAGATAGAAATAGAAATTCAAGGAGCATTCCAAAAGTTCACTCAAGAATTCAACGAATTCAAAGACAAAACCACCAAAGATTTTGAAACATTAAGGCAAGAGATTGCAGCCC
>CAUYTI010023080.1:0-31483 GCA_963575145.1 Galago senegalensis | reverse complement strand
TACATATACCACAGTTTGTTGATCCATTCGTGGATCGATGGGCACTTGGGCTTCTTCCATGACCTGGCGATTATGAATTGGGCTGCAATAAACATTCTGATACAAATGTCTTTGTTGTAATGCGATTTTTGGTCCTCTGGGATGTGTTTTCTTATTGCACTCCTTACCCCCACTCCACTCCAGGAGCAATTCCTTGGCTGGGTGTGGTGGCTCACATCTAGGAGGCTGAGGTGGGCGGATCACCTGAACTCAGAAGTTTGAGACCAGTCTGAGCAAGAGTGAGATCCTGTCTCTACTAAAAGCAGAAAAACTAGCCAGGTGTTGTGGAAGGCACCTGTAGGCGGAGGCAAGAGGATCTGTTGAACCCAGGAGTTTGAAGTTGCTGTGAGCTATGATGCACAGTACTCTGCCCAGGATGGCAGAGTAAGATTCTTGTCTTAAAAACAAATACAAACAAACAAAAAACACAAGAAGAAGGAATTTCTTAAACAAAGACATCCCTGAACCCCACCTGTCTTACAGAGCTGGTACCACCCTCTCTCAGACGCACTTCTGCCCTCAACCTGCTCTTGACTTGTCCTGACACTCACCAGGGCTGGTCCTTGATGAATACCTGGCTCCCTTGCCGAGTGGTGAACTCTTTCTCTGATGCCCAAAGTGGTCCCTCAAGAAATAGTCACTGGGTAAATGGACAAGGATGACTTGGAGTTCAAACATGTTTTGCACAAGACAAAGGAGAAATGGGGAGAAAGACAAGAGTACTGGGTAGTCTGACATCTGAGTCAGAGTGATGGGGGTAGGAACCAGACATTCCATCCTGCAGATACACTCCCTGCCACCCTTCTCTCTCCTACTCAGAAACCTCCATTCGTACCAAAAGATGTGCCCTTTCTGACATAGGCACTTTTGTTACTTCTGGTGGGGTTGAAGTTAGTTTCTAACTGGACTGCTTTTTTTTCTTTTCTTCTTCTTTTTTTTTTTTTTTTTATCAGTAATTCCATAAGGACACAGGGTGACCAACAGCTTTCATCTGGTGGATCACTGTAGGTGTTAGGGAGGCTTCCTTAGGGCGGTATGGGAAGGATTCTGAGGCTTAGCAAGAGCAGGCACCACGATCACCCCATGAGGCTTCCATGGCATAATCAGGAGCTGCCAAAGATCTGCTGGTTTGTGAATTCTGGCCTGGAAGGCAGAGGTGAGTGGAGCACCTTGGAGCTGACACAGAGAACTCAGAGCCTGTGCGCCCATGGCGCTGTCCAGGGTGCTGAACCACTGGCTTTAGGCTCTTTGGAGGCCAGAAAGCTTTTATTGGAATTGTGCAGAACCTCCTGCCTTTGCCTGCCTTGGTCATTGGCCTCCTGATTCAACAACATTTGAGGCTAGGTTTCTGCCCCCAAACAGTCTCTATAAAACTTTAGTTGCTCCAATGCCCACGGCTCATCCTGGCTTTTCCCCTCATGCATAGCCCGTTTTCCACCATACCTTGTGTTAGGTGATCCAAGGCAGTTGCAGCCTGCGTGCTGTTTGAGGCTGCACATCTAGCCCTCAGTATGAGGGTGTGGCCACTCTTTCAGCTCAGCTGGCTGTAGCCTGAGTACCACTCTTGGGTGGATTTACATTGCCCATACAGCCAAGACAAACTGTGCTTCCAGAACTCCTCAGGGCCCCTCCTCCGCCCCACTCACTGCAGCAATAGCTGCAGATGAGCCCAATTAAAAAGCAAATTGAATGTAAGGACTGTTTCATTCTTCCAAAGTCAAACAGAAGTGGTTCAGGGACATAGTCAACTCTTTCTGATGCTGATCTATAAGTATCTTTGCGTGTGTTATTTCCTTCTAGCCATCCTAGCCCTCCAAGGTAGGGGTTATTGTTGTGTTTTATAGATGAGGAAAATGAGGCTGAGAGAAGTTCTGTTTGACTTTCAGACCCATGTATGTGGTTGAGGCGTCTTCTTATTTCTGTAATTTGGGGCTTGCCAGGCTCCAGCTTTTCTCTCTTGATGCTGAGAAGGAGGGAGGGGAGGTTTGAAAGGGACTTGGCACACCCTAGGCTGGTGCAGTCAGTCGCTTTAGTGAATGTTGTATGTGTGTTTCCACCTTTGCAGGGCAGAGCCTGAGTCTTCCTCATTTGTCCATCAGCTTCCCTTTAAACACAACAGTGTCTGCACCCCCCACCCCCTTCCCAGTGGAGCCTGAACACTGGGCATTTGGGTCAGGAGTTGGAGATCAGAGACAGAATTTGGCAGAGGGGTGAGAGAGGAGTTGGTATGTGTGTGGTTTACAAAGTGTGAAATGTGCCATTTGGTAAAGTTCCATTGAAAATACTTGTATGCTTGTTGTGACAGCAAAAGGAAATGAAAGAGAAGCTGACATTTGGGAGAGAAAATTCGTAACATTCAAATACCAAAAGTTTGGATCGAACAGAACAGAGAACTTTCTATTTGCCACTTCAAATGCTGGGATATTCATGCCTGTGTTGGGGGGATGTTGCTAGGAGCTGTAGCCACAGTTTCCCTCTAGTGCATAAATTTGGATGAGGTTGTAATTATGATGGGATCTTAGATATCTCCGACTCATGCATTCAACAGATATTCACTGAGTTCCTTCCACTTGTCAAGTGTTTTGCTGGACGCTCATTTTAGGGAAAGACACTAGTGGCTCAAGCTTCCTGGCCAATGTCAAGATTGGAAGACAGGACGTGGGAGCTCTTCCTTCCCAGTACCTCCAGGGTATACAGTGGTCCCCTCTTGGCCTCTGGGCCAGCTCACAGGCCTCGAATGGGTTAGGAGCCAGGACTCTGCAGAAACAAAGTGTCAGGGCTCTGCATGAGTAACTACTATTTGTTTTAGTTTTAAAATTACTTAAAAAAAATTGAAAGTTATACACAGCCACAGTGCATATGTCCAATAAAGAGAATACAAGCTGTCCCCACATTACCAATGAGATAGGTTCTGTAGGCATGTTCTTAAGTTGGATTTGTATATAAGTTGGAACAGGTCCATTTACTTTTTACCTGTAATAGCCTCCTTTGTAAGTGTGAGTCGTATTCAGTTGGATGTTTATAACGCAGGGATTTATTATAATAGCCTCTGTTCATAAGTGCCAGTTGTACGTAAGTCAGATGTTTGTAACTTAGGGGCAGCCTCTAATAATAAAGTGAGTGCTCACGAACCCACCATCAATTTGAAAAATATCAAGGGGCGCTTGTGGGCTTCACCCTGGTTATGTCTTCCCTGGCAAGGGGTGCAACCACTGTCTGTGTGCGCTCTCTAGCTTTGCTTGGCACTTACATCACACAAGCATGAACCCTAAAATGCACACTGTTTAGTTGGTTTGTTTGCGAATCTTATATATGGGGAATAACACTTCTGTCTTCTTCTGTGATTGCCTTTTCTTACTCAGTATGAAGTTCTTAAGGTGTGGGTGGGTGTGTTACCATTTTTACTGCTGTCTACTATATCATGATTTATTTATCCCTATTATTGTCAATGGACATTTGGGTTATTTCCAGGTTTTTGCTAGTGCAATTAGTGCAGATAAGAACATTCTCATATTTGTTTATTGGTGTTTGTGTGCAAGCATTTTTAGGCTCTGTTCTGAGGAACAGAATTGCTGGATTCTTGGGTCGATGTGCATTTTACTTTACTAGGTTAGACCAAATTATTTTCCAAAGCATTCTTACATTTACGCTCCCATCTGCAGTACATGAGAGTTCTCTAAGTCGTCCGACCTCACCGGCATTTGTATTGCTTTTAAGTTTCTAGTGTAAAATGTGATCTTACTCTGATTTTAATGTACATTTTCTCGATGATAGATGAAGTTGAGCATCTTTTCATACTTCATGGACTATTTTTGTTTCCTCTTCTATCAAACACCTGTTTGTAGTTGTTATTTTTTCCCCCATTTTAAAATCGGGCCTTTCCTCTTGGAAGTTAAGTGTGGCAAATATCTTCTTTGAGCTAATTGCTTGTTTTAATGAACAGAAGTTCCTTATTGTATGGTTGTCAAATGTACTCATCTGTTTTATAGTTAGCTCTTTTGCTTGTCTTATTTAAGAAGTCCTTCCCTACCCAAATGTCATAAAGATATTTTCCTACTGAAACCTCCCTCTCTGCATGGAGAGCAGATGTCATCCACCTGGCGAGGTATCTACAGCTAGGCCCTGGCTGTGCCTGGGCCCTGCTGTGAGCCTACCTGTCCCTGCAGCTGTGGCCTGACCTTTCTTCTACCCTGACACTGCTGGGATCTGCCATGGCCCATCTTGTTCTTGGTGGTAACTGAACAAGGCTCATGCTAATTCAGTACAGCCTGTGGCAGGGTGGTTAGGGAGAGCTTCCCGGAGGAGGTGATGTTTAAGTAGATATGTAAAGAATAAGATGAAGTTAGCCAATCAGAGGGCACTGGGGGTGGGTGGGGAAAGTGTTCCAAGCAGAGGGAAGAGCTTGTTTCTGTCTTCCCAGAGGGAAGGACTCAGGGCAAAGGAGAGGAGAAAGATCATAGGGCTTAATTGTGGGCAGTGGCTGGGGATGAGGCCAGGAAGATGATTCAGAGCAGGCTTTAGAGCAATGGTTCTCAACCTGTGGGTTGCGACCCACAGGAACTGTATTAAAGGGCTGTGGCATTAGGAAGATTGAGAACCACTGCTTTAGAGGCTTCATGGACAAGCTCAGAATCCTTGAGAGCCATACCTTGGTGGTGCCCCTGGGTCCCATTCTCTATACTCCATCCAGAGATCTGAGGGCAGATAAAGGAGATGAGGTCTTCAGTTCCAGAAGGCTCTGGTCCTTTTACCACCTCCTGTCCAGACTCATTGGCTGCAAACACAAGAGAAGAAACACACAGACCTGAGCCATGATTGTCAGAGGACATCCACAGGCCCAGAGTCCAAGGCAGAAGCAGGGCCTGAACTTCCCAGATGATCCAGGCTTCATGCCAGTGAGTAGCAGCTCTCATCTCCCTGGCCCTCATTCCCTGCTGGGTGCCTCAAAAGCATTAGCTGCCCTGGCTCACGTCATCCCAACAGCAACTCTGTGCAGTGTCTGAACCATCCCTGCTTTACAGAGGAGGAAACGTAGGCTCAGAGAAGTAAAGGGATTTGCTCTGGGTCTTTTGGCTGGTGAGTGGGGTGCTGGTCAGGTCTGATCCCCAAAGCCTGGGTTCGCAGCTGTGCTCATAGTCTTGTAGCAAAACTATGGGCAGCAAACATCCCATGGGTAAAGTCTCTTCTCAATACCTTAAAGATTTACTGCAGTGTTGCTATTAACAGCAGAAACTGACAATAACCTAAATGTCCATCTTTAACAAATTGGTTATGTACATATTATGATATGTACATTAATAGAAAATTATAGTTCTTTATGTACTAAGAGGCAATAATTTCACAGCGTGCTACTGTTTGCTGACAAGAGTGAAGTGTGAACCGTGATGCGGGGTATTGCTGTGTGCAAACACAAGCTTATAGAAATGTATGTGGATCTGAGAGGACACACACAGGCACTGCGAGGGAATCATGTTTCAGGGAGGCAAATCCAGTGGCTTGGGACAGGGATGGGAGTTGTATTTTTCACTGCATAATTTCTCATACTTTTTACGTTTTGTATCAAGTGCAAAAAATAAGCAAGTGAATAAAAAGGTAAGTGTGGATTGCCGCCGCTCTCTCCCTCCTTCTTACTGCCCATGGTGACTTCTCTGAGCTTCAGCTTCCTCACCTACAGAACTGGGTGGCTAAGTTCTGAGCTGTAAGGGTAAAGCTCCTGGCATGAGCACCTGAGCTGTGATAAGTGGTCCTTACGAGCACAGCGGACCATGTTTGTGGACCAGGAGTGGCAGGAACTAGCATTCTTTCCTCAGGGAGGTGGGCGAAGGCACTAGGCAGGCTTGGTAGACTGTGGTGCATGGCTGTTTCCTCCTCCACACTGAGCTTGGTAGTTAGGGGCAGAGAGTCTGGAACAATCTTCTTGGACTGAATCACAGCCCTGCCTCCACAGCTGTGTGACATGGGGCAAATCACTCAACCTCTCTCTGCAACATTCTCTACATTTATAAAACAGGGAGAAGATAATCATCCCTGCCCAGTGTGGTCAATGTGTGGATTAAATGAATTTAATATATGCAGAGGGCCTAGTCCAGGACCTGGCAGATGGTAAGTGCTCAGGAAGACTTACTGCATAGGGCCTGTGCCCAGCAGTGGCCCATTCTTTCTTGGCCTCCCAAAGAAGGCCTAATGAATCTCAGTCCCGGCTTATTCTGCACCCTAGAATGTTTTGGCTGTGTCTTGGTGGTTAGGGAAGCCGAGAGAGCTCAGGAGTCCGCTCTTTCACCTCCAGGTGCATTCCATGCTCTGTGGATGGGGTTGAGCTGCCTGGGCCACCTTGGGTCATCACTGTACAGTCACAGGAAGCTCTAGTGACCCCTGTACCTTCTAACCTGGACAGCCTGACTGGTTTTCATTGCAAATATCTATCAGCTATTGGACCTCACTCCCAGAGTCTTCCTGAAGTAAAACCCCCTGGAAGAAAGAGAATTATTAGGACCAATGTTATTTTAATCAATGCTCTGTGCTGACAACGCTTCTTCTCCAGCCCCTGGCAAAGCAGGCCAGACGATTGAACTGCTGTAGCGGCCAATCTCATTAATAACCCACTTTGTGTCATTATGGCATTAGTTTAAATTGAAGTAATAAATACTTTTTCCAGATGAAATGAGCAAGTGAGTTTAATTGCTAAGAAACCTAGTGGAAGAAGTTTGACAATAACTTTACCAGGATGAGCGTTTTGGATTTTGTTCTTCAATCTAATTACAAAGTAACTGTACTTTGGGGCGTGTTAATTGTAGCATTTGCTGGAAGATTAAAGTTCATTAACGCTGAAGTTCCTTCACTTCTGCATCAGATTCCAGAGCTGTGAGGAGACGCTGGAGGTAGGCGACGACAAAAAACAGGAAAGAGAGGCTGCAGCTGGGTTCTGAGGGGTAAACCTGGTGAGACCATCAACACTTTCCTCTTCTGCGGTGCCCTTGCAGGACAGAGGTTGAGCTCTTCTTGATAGCCCACTTCTGCCAGACCCTTTTTCCCAGGCCCCACATATAAGCGGGACCGGGGAAGAGGCTGTGTTGTTAAATACCAGAATTCCAGGAAAGGAATTGATGAGATACAGCTCCAAATTTCTGCAAGAACCATTGGTCCAAATGGGATCCTGCCCGGACCCGTTCCCTCCCCTTTAGCTCCATGCTGTTCCATGAGCTGCTGGGCACAGTCCTGCCTCAGAGCTGTCATGCTGGCTGTTCCCTCTACCTGGGTTGCTCTTCCTGCAGATAAGCTGCTTACCAGCCTGCAGGATTTACTTCAATTCCATCCATCCCAGGAGGCCTTCCCTTAATACCTCATTTAAAAATGGAATTCCATTTCTTCTTGGCACCTCCTATTCCTTTTTTCTCCATTGAATTTATTCTGGTTTATTCAGTTTTTGGTGTCCATCTTTCCCCAACTAGAATGTGAGTTCCATGTGGACAGGCAGTTTTGTTTGCTTTGCTGGATGATGTCCGATCATCAGCCTTTAGAACTACACCTAAAACCTAGTGAGCTCAATAAATATTTGATGAGTAGATGAATGAATTGATATTTTGGATGTTTCATTGCCCATTTAGTCTCCTGGGAAGCATTTGTTTCTTTATTTGAGATTTCTAATTACAGCAGTAATACGTGCTTCCTATGGAGTGGGAGGATGCATGAAGGCCATTTCCAGCAGAGAACTGGCTTGTTTAGCCTTCAGTGTTTCTGTCTAAACCTTCCTCTCGAGCCTGTATATACCAGAGGTCAGGGCTTGATGGTAGTTTAGATTTACCCAGCCCTTAAGAAAGGGCTTGCCACACTTTCCTGGCAAGAGTGAACATGAACTACATGTTTATATCACAGTGTAATGGCAATGGTGCCTCTGAGGTTTGGTAGGCAAACCTGGCTTCTACTGGGGGACTGGGTTCCATTCCTGACTCAGCCTTTTTCTGACATGCTTCTGGGCACACTGACAACTCCCTCTGATCCTGTGTTTTTCCATTGTGGTAGTGGGGATAATAAAAAAGACCTACCTCGGAGGGTTCTTGTGAAGCTGAAATGGAATGAAATGTAATGATAGATTTGAGAGCGATTGCACTCCCTGTGGACCCCGACCGGTTCTCATTTTTCTTATTCCTTCTCGGTGCCCAGGACAACGTACGATTGAGCTAAGTGCTGAGCAGGCTGCCCCAGGAGTCTTGAAGCCTAGAGCCCCAACTCTGTCCTGGGAGGCAGTGGGTTTTGAATGACAGCTGGGAGCATGAGGGCTTCAGCAGGTAGAGGAAATTTGTGTGTTCAACATCAGTGTGTGAATAGCATGGTGTGTTTGAGAGGTGTGTTCAGAGGTTTTAGGAGGGTCAGAAGCTTATGGCATAGCTGGAATAGGATGGAGAGTGTCAATGGAATTGGGGCTAGAGCTGTGTCATGTAGACTCAAGCATGTCTTTGGGGGGGGGTTCCCCTCTGCTGATGTGAGGCAGACATGGGGGCTTGTCCCACTGTGCCAACTCTCCTGTCTAGTAAGGATCAAGGAAGGAAGCCTGTCCTCTTTGATTGCATCATCCTGGAATGTTAAAAGGGTAAAGCTGTCTATATAGTGTGTGCTTAATCTCCCCTCTGTGAAGGGGAGATTTACCCATCCCTTATTCCCACTGGAGGCTCTGGGAGTGGTGACAAGGCCATGTAGAACTAGAGGTGAGGGTCAAGGCTAGATGTGGCCATTTTCCATGTGTGTAGTGTTATGTCCCCTCTGCAGGTCTCTGTGCGTCCAAGTCCTTGCTGGAAGTTTCCCTCCAGCCCACCTGACAGGGTGCCTGTGGGTGTGCACCTGCTGCCAGGCGCCCCAGCCTGGACACACTGTCTTTTTAGTAGCCACCACCATAGCTGGATGAGGGTTGTGCTGGAGGCCTGATGTTCAGTGCCAAGCCAACCACAGGAGCTGTGGAAGGGCCTGGGAGGGCCTTGGTGAGCACTGGGGGCCCGGTCGAGTCCTAACAGGGTGAAGGAGGGCTGAGCAGAGGGAAGGGCAATGTGGAGGGTCCCAGAAGGGGCAAAAGGGCTGTCTTGAGGCATAGACCCCTCTTCTTCCTTCCCCCCTTCCTCTCTTCTGGGGATGACATATATACACAGACGGTCCTATTGCTATAGCAGAAGTGAGACCACGCCTCATGGTTTGTGACGTGCTTTTTACTGGGTGGGCTTTGGAGCTTTCACTTGGCTCTACCTTGTTATCTTTACCTCTGCACAACATTCTGCAGGGTGAATGCCTGTGGGCTTCATTTTTCCATTTCCTGATCCAGGTGGTTTCTAGTTCTTTGCTATTACACAGTGCCACAGCACACACCATGGAATATGCATCTTGGTGCACAGTTCTAAGTACTTCCATGGGGTGGATTGCTAGAAAGCGGAGCTGCTGGGCTGCAGGGGAATCTGTGTTGTCAAATTGGAAAACTAGAAGATGGTGGTGAGATGCCAGTTACTAAAATAAGGCAGAAGGAGGGGAAGTGTTTCGGAGGAGAACAGACCCTGTTCTGGCCCCTGTTTGTTTCAGTGACTTGGAGGAAGAGAAATTCTTGGGTGCCATGTTGCTGAGAAGTGTGATTAGGCAGAAAGTCAGGGACAAAATCCAAAAATGAGAGGACCAGATGAAATATAGCCTGGGGCCTCTTAGCTCTGCAGAAGCTCCTATGAGAGACGATTCGAGAATTGAGTTCTGGCAGCTTGGTGGGAGAATTGTGAGGGAGGTGGGGATGGTCTCTGCTGCATCTCCTACCCTGAGAAACCATGAATTTCTGGTGAGATGGAGCTGAGTTCAGAGAGGAAGGACTCTGGGGTCTCTCGAAGAGTTGTTGACAGGCCTGGACTGGGGATGGGCTGGTGTGAACCAAAAGGTCCCAGGACCAGGGTTAAGGGGGAGATGATACACAGAACAGGACTCATTATGCAAAGAAACTTCCCAACCTTCAGAGTGGGTCTGAGCTGGAAGGGCTACCTCTATCCCTTAGGGACCCCCGGGGTTGCTGTGGCAGGAAGGATCCTTGGCTCTGGCCCCTACACAAGCATCTTTGGCTGTTTAGTCGTTATTAGTCATTATCAACTAGAGGTCCGGTGAGCTTGGTGTCCCCGAGCCTGCAGGCTTACCAGAGGCTATCCGGTTAGCTTTGCTAATGGATCATAAAGGGAATGATGTGCCCTGTGTTGCTTCTCCCAGAGGAAGGGGATAAAACAGTTATTGTGTATTTATGCTGTGCCTGGTACAGCCATCGTCCTTGTCTCAGTCTTATGAGTAACTCAGCCAGGTAAGCATCTGCCACCAGCCCATGTAGGGAGCAGACTGTGGAATGTTCTAGCTATAAGCCATGTAGACCTAAGCCCTCCCTTTCCCAGCCGTCTGAGTGACAGGTGAGTGTGCTCCAGTTATAGTGCCTTGGGTGAGAGGAGGGAGGTAGAGGGCAGGGTAGGGCAGTATCCTGAGGGCCCTGAATCCAGGAGACACTGGAGCTGGGGAGCCTCTGAGGACCTGAAAGCATTTTGGGGTGGCCAGGCCCTCTCTGTTCTCTCTGACTCCTGTACTCCTCTGGGGCTCCCCGACACCCACCCTGTGTCCCTGTAGCCATCCTCACAGGGACACACACACAGCAGAGCCGTAAGCCCAGTGACTTAGGCTCTGGGAGACTTCACCCCCTTTGTGGGGAATATCAGGGTTTTGTTGTTGGAGACCCTTATGGTTGCATGGAATTGCCACAAACGTAGTTATGGATGTCACCTGTTGGCCCTCATCCCATGCACTGGACTCTACCTGTGCTCTGGGAAGTTCCCACTTTGGTTTTTTAGTTTTTTTATGATAGAAAAAAATATGTGCGTATATAACAAAATTTACCATCTTAAATATTTTTAGTAAACAATTGAGTAGCAATAAGTACATTCACATTGTGTAACCAACACCTCCATCTCTCTCCAGAACTTTCTTGTCTTCCCAAACTGAACCTTAGCACCCCATTCTTGCTACTGCTGTTCTCAGCCACCATTCTCCTCCCCATCTCTGTGGTTTTGACTATGCTAAGTGCCTCATGTGAGTGGAATCACACAATGTTTGTCCTGTTGTGATTGGCTTATCTCACTTCTCATGACATCCTCACGTTTTATCCATGCTGTCGAAGGTGTCAGAATTTCCTTCCATTGTTTGGTTAGATCACATTTTATCAAATGATTCATCCCCTGATGGACACTTGAGTTACTTCCATCTCTTGTCTACATGTCTTCCTGAGTGTTCTGGGAGAGCCATGTTGTCTCTCAGAAGTCTCTCTGTGTGTGTAAGCGTGTGTGTGTGTGCTACAGGTGTGTGTGTGTTTGTATGTGGTGTCTATTTGCATGTTACACCTTTTGGAAGTCATCTATTCATTCTTCACTGTGGCACTAAAGTCACTTTCCTTAACTTACCGCCCTGCTCAAAGCTCTTAATGGCTCCCTCTCTTTTTAAGAATCAAGTTCAGATCCCTTTGCATAGTAGCTAGCATATTGGGCCTCCCTTCCCAGCCTCCTCTCTCATTACCCATAAGACCATCATGTCCCACATGGACAGGTTGTGTCAGCCGGGGCCCAGTCAGAGGAGCCTGTCCTCTCCAGGTGGTTCAGAGGGGGGCACTTAAAACAGGGAGCTATTGGCGTATGTCGGCAGAGGGAAAAGTGGAAGCAGCCCAGAGTAATAGCTGTGGGCAGGCACCGCAACCCCTGGGCTGGATGGACAGATGGAAGAGATTGTCCTGGAGCCATGACTGCCTGGTGGAAACTGGAACCTCCCAGAGTGGCCATCCTGAGAGAGCTGGGAGCATAGGGAGACCCAGATGTAGAGACACCCGAGGCACAGAGAGGGTAAAATACCAGGTTTCTCCCTCCCTTCCCCATCTTCCAGTCTCCTGATGGTGCCTCTTCTCTAATCAGTTACAAGTGGAGAGTCATGGAGTCTGGGAAGGGAAATTTTTTTAAGGGGCTGGTCAGCACTCCATAGGGCGGAACAGGGGAGGGTAGGCATGGATGTGAATGCAAATCGGCTGTCTCCACACAGGGACCCACCTTCCTGAATGTGTCCTGACAGCTTGTGTCCTGATGTGTCCCTCCTCAGACACTTTCCAGTGCCTCCCTCTCCTGGGCACCTTCCCCTACTCCCCTCTCTCCCCCCTTGCCAGGGTTCCACACCACTGTGTTTCACACTAGGTCACTGGGACGTAATTACTGACTTCCTTTTCTCTCTCACTCCTCCAGGGAAAACCCTCCCTTATTTGACTTTGAATTCCTGGCACCAAAGGCCCAGCTTTGCATGTATAGGCCTAGGCAGATGCTTAATGTCTGATTCAACAGATGGGTTAGATGTAACAGAAGTAATAAGCCCAGAAATACAGAGCTTTCACACACACACATACACGAACATGCGTGCACACACCCACGGATGGATGCACATGGTACATACACTCACACGCATGTGCACCTGTGTACACACACGAACAAGGTTATACGTACCTGTGAACACCTACATGTCTCAGGTGCCTGTGGTAATTAAAGTCAGAGGCACAGATGAATGTAGTCTGCAGCCAGCTATGAATCTTGCTAATAGTCACTAAGAAAGATCAATAAATTTGTCTACTTTCTTTTATGTTGGCACAAAGTTTTGCCGGAGGGCTTAGGGCAGGTCAAGGTGAAATTCTTCTTGAGGACGTCCTGTTACCCTGGCCTTTGTATGGAAGGGATACCAAGGTGCACCACAGGTGCCCTGTAGACCTGCAGAACAGGGAGGGGCACATCAAGTGGGCTTTGATCCACCTGGGACCTCCTGGGCTTTGGCTATGGCCAGTGTAGTGAGAGGACCCAGCTACAGAGCCAGACTGTGGCCATGGGGTCCTGTGACAAGCCCCTCCCCAGCGGGCCCCAGCATAAGCCCAGTGACCTTTGGGGGCTCCTGCACCTGTTGTAGGACCGGGGGGGGAGTGAGGGGAGAAGGCATGTGGGGTGCCCTAGACCCTGTGTATAGGGCCCCTGCGAGCCACGGGGCAGCTCTTCCCAGCTGCACATTCAGTGACCTCACTTTGGTGTCCAGAAATTGGCCATGGTGGGAGTATTTACACGTGGAAATCAACAAGTGCCACACATCAGGCTTCTTGTTCTGGAGGGCCAGGTTAGCATCACACCATGTGTCCTACTTGCAGGGTGTTTGTGATCTGCTTAGGGGTGACACAGGATAATTAAAGGCATGGGGTGTGCCAAAGGGCAGGCAGGGGCCTGGGGCCAGGTCATGGAAGATGTGCTATGACCCCACACCAGGTGCTAGGAGGCAGGGAAGGTTCTGGAAGAAAAAAGCTCAGGTGTCTGGGAGGGGACTAGCCTTGGCACAGAGAAGCACAAGGTCTGAGACTGGGGAGGAAAATTAAATGAGTTTGCAGGTGAAAGTTAAGCAGCTGGAATACCAAGTTAGTGTCAGTGGCCCCTGTGGGGAGAGGCTAGAGATGCTGGTGACCTCACACAGTCTTCTCCTACCCTAAGATAGCCCATAATAACAAAGAATTTTCTGGCCCCAAATGTCAGTAGCAGGTAATTGGAAGTAGGTAGCGAGGAGCCTGCCATAGGTAATAGGGAACACTGAAGGCTTAGGGGTGGGGAAGATTAAAGTCATATTTTTGGTGCAGTTTGTGGACACGAGTAGAAGTGTGTGGAATGTGTGTAGGGTACAGGGGGACTGCAGGCCAGGGAGTTACGAGGAGGCCTCACCAGGACATCTAGGGTGATGATGAGGCTTGACTGAGGGTGGTGGCAGTGACACCACAGCAGAAGGGATACTGGCAGCAGGAAGTGACAGGAGTGGGAGGTGGACTGTTTAGGGGAGGTAAAGGGGAGAGGTGGGCATCAGATGCTCCCTGGAGTCCCATCTGTAGCCCAGGAGCCAGTGGTTCTATCATCCTGAAGAATGGTAGGAGAGTTGAGAGGAAAGATGACAAGTCTGGTTTGAGTCATGGATTTCCAGGGTAGCACAATGTCCAAGTCTCAGAAATGGCCCTGTGCACCTTGCCCCATCTCTTTTCAGAGAAGGGGAGTAGATTGAGCCTCAAAAAGTGCCAGCACATGCCTAGGGGTTTTGAGACAGTGAGAAATCAGAGGGAAGTGCCTTCAAATAGTTACAGAAGGATGTTTCAGAAATCCTGCATCCCTGGTAGGTGTCAGGAGAGTCCTGGGGCTGGCAAACTGCAGCTTTGGCTGCAGCCTTTCTGCCCAGAAACTATAGGTTTCTCCTATAGTGCCTTGTGGTTAGAGTTCCAGACCTGGTTCAACTTCTGCTCTGCCACTAGCTAGACCACTCTGACCTTCAGTTTCCTCATCTATCAAACAGAGATATCACTGGTACTTATCTCATCGCATGGTCAATGAATTCAGTGAGATCATGGATGTGCTTAGCACAGTGCTGGCACATCTGGTGGAGTGTTATGATTATTTTTTAACAGAGGAGGTTGTTGGCAGTGGTGGGTGATGGATGGTATCTGGATGAGATATGTGTCCCACAGCTACTGGGCAGCTCTACCAGCCTGCTGGTACCCCAAGGGAGAGAGAGGTGCTTTGAATTCTTGTCCTCATCCTTCCCATCTCCTTCTTCACAACCCCTTGGAACCTTTGGTGTAGGTCTCAGGAATGGTGGCTTCTATATTCCTCAGGAACCTATGGTTAGCCTTGGCAGTGGTTGGGGAGGGGATGGGACAGCTTGGCGGGGTGGGAGGTGTGAGCAGGCGAGGCCTAGTAAGGGGGTATTCTGCTAGTGGGCTGCAGCTTCCGTTTTCCCTCTGGGTTGGTTGGTAGAGGAGTGAACTGGTTTTCCCTGAAGGGAATAGGGGCCTGAGCCCTATTGGCCTGGGGACGGCCATGAGCATAGCCAAGCAGCATTTTCACCACATGGGGGGCATCTGTCCTCAGTCCCCATAGGGGACCTTAACCTGGTGCTGGGGGAGGAGTAGAGTTCAAACCCATGCAGCTTTTCTGCTTACTGTCTAAGTGTTCTTGAATTAATTTATCCTACCATCTGCATGATGAAGAACCAGGGCCCCAACTTGCCGCAGCCCACACAAGGGCCACACGTGCTCATACCGCTATTCACTTTGTCATGTATGTCAATCTCAGTGTGTGTGTCATGCACCAGTGCTAATTGAAGATATGCTCTTCCAGGGGCTGCCAAGGATAAGCAGGAAGGACAGAGCAAAGGGCTAGAGTCCTCATGGAGTCTCCACCTAGCCTGGCCCTCACCAACCAGTGGACTTCCTCTTTGGAGACTCATTTCCCTTCCTCCAGTTAGGATATGGGGGTGGGGGGCGGGAATGGGCCCTCTGGCGCTGACATCTCTAGTCACATGTCTTAGTAGCAGCTGCAAAGTAACAGCTCCTTAGGAGATGGGTGGTGGGGGCTTCTCCTTGAATTATTCCTCCCATGTAGCTGCCATATGGAAATGAGCCGATAATGGCCAATTCCATGTGCAAATCAGCTCCAGGCTCAGCTCAGCCTTAGCAGGCATGATGCCTCCTGCACTATAAATACCTCCCTTGGAATTAGGGCAGCCCCAAGAGTGGCCCTAGTGCTTCTCAGAATGCACAGATGGCAAGAACATCACCTGTTCTTCCTGGGGCTCCCCGGTGCTCAGCTGCTCCTGGGGATCTCACATTTCCTGGTCTAGTTCAGTGCTAGGTCCCTTGGGTATATTCGTTAATTTTCACCAAACCCTGGGAGGATTGTATAATTAGCAGCTGGGGATGGCGGTTTAGCTCTCTGGGTCTACTGCAGACTGTCTGAGTTCAAATCCTACCTCCAGCCTTTCTAGTTATTGTGAACTTGAGAAAGGTGCTCAATGTGACACAAACTGCCCACAGACATCTACATCATAGCCTTCTTGTGAGGTTTAGAAGAGCTGGCAGTGGGATGACACTTAGCACCTGGCACATATGAAGTGCTGAAGTGATGCTTGATATTATTATCAACTTCATTTTACCAGTGATGAAATCAAGGCTCAAAAAAGGTTAAGTAACTTTTCTGAGGTCACAGAGCTAGCAGATGGCAGAACAGGCCTGACTGCAGTGACCATGCTTTTCCTACTATAACCCACCCGGATCTGTGTCTTCCAGGGATGCTCCAAAGATAAGGTAAAAGCTAAAACAGACCAGGGGATGTCTTTTCATCACCATTCTTTGCGATGATGTCCACCAAGCCCTCGAGTGTCATGAGAAACCTGTTCCTGGTTTCCCATTTTTCTCAGCTTGACCCTCTAAAGCTGATCTAAAGGATTAGGTGGTTCTGCCTGGGAGCTAGTCCCTGTAACTCAGTTTGCTTTCCTCTACATAAATAGAACAAATGTGCTGGACTTTTGTGGCTGCATCACCCTCTGTGTTTTATGGATATAGGGTACTTATAAGGTGTCCTGCATTGTCATACAATGGGGTCATGGAGGTGGTTGCTTGTCATGGGGATAGTAAGGGAAGAAGCACTTATTGAGCAATTACTGTATGCCAACATTGGGCTGTTTAAACACTTATGCCATTGAATTGAATTATCATAATAGCCTTGTAAGTTAGGTCCTTTAACCCCCATTTTCCAAAGGGCAAAACTGAGGCTCAGACAGGTTATTTAACTAGATTAAGTTCACCCAATAAGAAAGACAAAAACTGATGGCCATGTGACTGTAGGTTCCATTGTCTCTAAGAAAAATAAAAGTTGTCAGATCAATTATTTCACTTAAGAAGCTAGAAAAAGAGAGCAAATGAAATTCAAAATAAGTAGATGAAAGAAAAAAAATCAAGATTAGAATGGAAAATGATAAAATATAAGACAGGAAAACAATAGAGAAAATAACCACTAAAGACTGGTTCTTCATGAAGATAAAATTGATAAGCCTCTGGATGGAAAAAAAACATTAGGGAAAAATGAGAGAGAAGACACAAATTACTAACTTTAGGACGGCTAAAGGTGACATCACTACAGGTGCTACAGATATTAAAAAGATAACAAAGGAGTATTTTGAAAAATTTTATGTCAAAAAATTTGACCACTAGGGCGGTGCCTATGGCTCAAGGAGTAGGATGGCAGCCCCATATGCCAGAGGTGGTAGGTTCAAACCCAGCCCTGGTAAAAAAAAAATTTTTTTTTTTGACCACTAAATGGAAATGGACAAATTCCTTGAAAGGCATAAATTAGTAGAGTACACTCAAGAATGAGTGGATAGTATGAATAATCGTATATTTATTAAGGAAATTGAATTTGTAGTTTAAAAACCTCCAGAAAGAAGGATCCAGATGGCATCCTGTGAATTTTGCCAAATATTTAGGAAAAAAATTACCATATTACCAATTTTATGCCAACTCTTCCAGAAAGTTGAAGAAAAGAGACTACTGCCCAACTGTTAAACCAGTGTTATTAATTTGGATACTAAAACTAACCAAAACATTATAAGCAAACAGAACTAATAATCCTTCATAAACACAGATACATTAAAAACCTCAAAAAAAGATCAGCAACAGGATATTTCATTATGAGCAAGAAGAGCTTAGTCCAGTGATGCAAGGCTGGTTTAATATTCAAAAATTAGTTGATGTAATTTACCTTGATTCTAGACTTCAAAAGCAAAGATGATTATGTTAGGGCAAAAAGCACTTGACAGTGGAAATCAAAATAAAAAAGAATCCTATTTATAATAGCATAAACACGTGCACAATTTAAGGATTGATTTCACAAAAATCAATAAGATAGGTACACTGAAAACTATAAAAATATTACTGAGATAAATTGGAGAAGACCAAAATAAAGGTTAAGATATGCTATGTTCATGGATGGGAAGACGCATTAATGTTAAAATTTCATTTCACACCCTCCCAATCTATAGATTCAATGTGATACCAAAAAAAATCCCAGCATGCTTTTTAAAAATAGAAATTGACAAGTTGATTTTAAAATTCATATGGAAATGCTAAGTACTGACAATAGTCTACTTACAAAAGTCAAAACAACTTTGAAAAGGAAGAATGCGCTTGGAAGACTAACACTACATGACTTTAATTTCATTTGCTTTCAATTATTCATTGCTAATATATAGGTACAAGGGCTTTTTGTATATTGATTTTTTTTATACTGCAGTATTGCTGAACTCATTTGTTAGTGGTGGTAGCTTTCTTGTAGATCCCATTGAATTTTTCACATAGATGACTGTATTGTTGGAGTTTGCTGTGGGCCCTGACCTGGGTTGGATGTCAACAGGGGAGATGACACTGGGGGAAATAATGAGACTTTACATCAGCTTAATGCATAATGGAGAAAGGCATACTTTGACTCACACTCCTCGTGGCAGATCGAGACAATGCAGTGACTTTCTGACTTCTCAGAAACCTTTTCAATAAAGGTCCTATCTCTAAGACAAAGCATATATGCAAAATGTAAGGTGCCAAAATTTTAATAGGATTAGAAGAATCCCAAGCCCTCAGGAAGATTGGGTAAAGAGGAAATGGCTGGGTAAAAGGGAATATAGGGTAGTGAGTTGTCAACAATGGCAGGTAAAATATTTAGAAAGGGGGAGGGGAAAACAAGTTTCATCTCGGCAGGGCAAGCAAACCAAGTTCCCTAATCTAACTGCAGGATCAGAGTTCAAAGGATTTAGCCCTCAATGACTTTGCCTTGTCATTGGGGGCCTCTGGGCTCCTTTCATGTTTTGTGGTCTTTTTTTTATTAAATTAAATGATAGCTGTGTACATTAATGCAATCATGGGGGTACAGTGTGGTGTTTTCATATACAATTTGAAATATTTTCATCAAACTGGTTGACTTAGCCTTTATATCATTTTCCTAGTTATTGTGTTAAGACGTTTATATTCTACTTTCAGAAAGATTCACTTGTACCTTTGTAAGATAAACCACAAAGGTGATCCTTCCAATCACTCTCCCTCCACCCATCCACCCCCTTTCCTTCCCTCTTCCTCCCCTCTCCCCATATTCTAAGGCTATAATTAGGTTATAGCTTTCATATGAAAACTGTAAATTAGTTTCATAGTAGGGCTGTGTACATTGGATACTTTTTCTTCCATTCTTGTGATGCTTTGTTAAGAAGAACATTTTCCAGCTCCATCCATGTAAATATGAAGGAGGCAAAGTCTCCATCTTTCTTTAGGGCTACATAGTATTCCATGGTGTATGTACACTATATCAATATACCACAGTTTATTCATCCATTCATGAATCAATGGGCACTTGGGCTTCTTTCATGACCTGGCTATTATGAATTGGGCTGCAATAAACATTCTGATACAAATGTCTTGATTGTAATGTGATTTCTGGTCTTCTGGATATATACCTAATGTTTTGTGGTCTTGATGAGCCCCGTAGGGATGGCTCCTCTGTGAGCTTTCCTCTAGTTGAGGCGAGGCGCGCTACTGAGAGATCAGCCTATCTACCTCCTACACTGTATGATTAGTAAACCAAAAGTGTTTAGTTTTTTAAAGTTTTAGTTTCAAAATATCCAGAAGCAATAATAATCAAGTCAGTGTGCTTTTGGTGTGAACACTGACAAATAGATGACTGCAATGGAACATCCAAGAATGGATTCCACGTAAGTGGAAGATTGATTTTTAACAGAGGTACAAAGAAAGAGGTGTGAAGAAAGATTACATCATTTTTTTTTCAACAAATGGTGCAGGAAGAATTAAATACCTATGTGCAAAGAAAAGAAGCATTCTTCAATCACCTTGCAGTATATGTACAAATAAGTGAAAATGCATCACAGACTGAAGTGTAAAACTTAAAATACGCAACTACTAGTGGAAAAGACAGTGGAAAATCGTGTGACCTTAGGTTAGGCGAAGATTTCTTAGATGAAACACCAAAGGACAATTCATAAAAGAAAAAAGATACACTGGCTTTCATTAAAATTAAGAACTCCCACTCTTTGAAAGATTACTGTTAAGAGAATAAAAGCCACAGACTAAGAAAACAATATTTGCAAAGCACGAATCTGATAAAGGGATCACATACGGAATATGAAGAACTTTTGAAACTTTATAACAACATGATGAAAAATTGGCAAAATATTTGAATAGATGCATTACCTAAGAGGATCTATGAGTGGCAAATAAACACACGAAAAGATGCTTATTGTTGATCAGGGAAATAGAATTTTAAGCCGCAATGAAATGCTATTTCAGAATAACAATTAGAATGGCTACCATTTAAAGTGACCAACCATACCAGCTGTTAACAAGGTTATGGAGCGAATGGAGTTCTTACATACTGCCGGTGGGAATGTAAAATGGCACCAGCACCTTGGAAAACAGTTTGGCCATTTCTTACAAAGCAAAGCATACACCTATATCCTATCAGCTATTCTACTCCTGGTATTTACCCAGGAGAAACGAAAGCATGCATCCGCGCAAAGGCTTATGTTGCAGCTTAATTCATAATAGACGCAAACCAGAAACAACTGAAATGTCCATCGGCAAGTGAATGGATAAATTGTGGTACACTTATGTGACAAAATATGACTCAGCAATAAAATGGACTCAATTGTTAGGGCGAGCAACAACATGGATGAATTTCAAAATACTTAGGCTGAGTGAAAGAAGACAGACAAAAGGCCCTACTGTGTGATTTCATTTGTATAAAACTCTAGAACATGCAAACTAAGCGGTAGTGACAGATTGCAGACAGGTGGTTGTTGGGGACTGGGGAGGGGCCAGGGAGAGGTGGGGGAGAAAGACCACAAAGGGCACAAGGAAACTTTGGGGGTGATGAGTACGCTCATGATCCTGACTGTGGTGGTGCATATGTCAAAACAGCATTAAAAATTTTATGTCATAATAATATGTGCCATTTATTGTATGCCAGTTATACCTCAATAGAGCTGTTAAACAAATCCTATTGCCCTTTTCTTTAACATTTATTTTATTTTATTTTTTAAAAAATCTGTTTTTTATATATATATTTTTTAATGGGGTACAGTGTGCTGTTTTTGTACACAATTTGAAATATTTTCATCAAACTGGTTAACATAGCCTTCATGTCATTTTCTTAGTTATTGTGTTAAGACATTTATATTCTACATTTAGTAAGTTTCACATGTACCCTAGTAAGATGAACCATAGGCGTGATCCTACCAATCACCCTCCCTCCACCCATCCTCCTCCCTCTCCCCTTTCCCCATATTCTTGGGCTAAAATTGGGTTATAGCTTTCCTATGAAAGCTAAAATTAGTTTCATAGTAGGGCTGAGTACATTGGATACTTTTTCTTCCATTCTTGAGATACTTTGCTAAGAAGAATATGTTCAGCCCCATCCATGTAAACATGAAGGAGGTAAGGTCTCCATCTTTCTTTAGGGTTGCATAATATTCCATGGTGTACATATACCACAATTTATTAATCCATTCGTGGGTCGATGGGCACTTGGGCTTCTTCCATGACCTAGCAATTATGAATTGAGCTGCAATAAACATTCTGGTACAAATATCTTTATTGTAGTGCATTTTTCTGATACTATGATGCCTGTCACAGAGGTTCTGTGTCCATGCCAAAGAAACCATGAACTGAACTCATTCAAACCACTGCATGTCCCTTAAGGTTTCCAAAGAGTTATTATTTGTTGGAGGATCCATTTGCCTAACATCTACCACATAAACAAGCCGAGCCAGCTTGCTGGAATTCCTGTCAGACATAGGAGAGAGGGTGGAGCAGTCAAGATTATATTATAGCAGGGTCCTAGAATGCAATGAGCGATTTCAGCTAATAGTCCTGGAAATGCACTACAAAAGGAGCTAAGTGCAGTGTCATCTTCTAGAGGATGATACCACAGTTTTTAATCTCCGTGTTATAATTTTCTTTATCACCAGTCTGCATTAGGCTTTATTAGTAAGTCTCTGGCCTGCTTGAACGCCATCGGGTGGGGACAGATAGTATATTGGTAGAGAACAGCAGTAGGGAGAAGCAGATCAGATGAACTCAGTGCGGTAATTAGCATGCCCGAGACACGGGGCTGCCACTCTGGGGCGCCTTGGCCGGGCTCACTGTAGAGCAGTTTGTTCCTTTCCACAAAGAAATTCATTAGTGGCCATCAATGGCGTGCAGTGTGGAGGCTCCCCACCGCTGCCTCCAGGCTCCACAGCCTGAGTCTCTCTCTGATTTGGGGCTGACTCTCTGGCTGTCACCTTGGCTGCCCGCAGCCTCCTCAGGGCAAACATGCTGGGAAGCACCATCAGACCCTGGGGTTCTGCTCACGGCCACTGTCTACCTGACACGCCCCAGCAGAGACAGCTGAGCCCCAAGCTCCAGGCTCTTCCTGCCTGTGCAGACTGATGTGGAATTGATAAAGGGGTTCAGGGCAAGGAGTGTTAAAAAGCTCACATCTTTTTTAGTGGTTTGTCTCATTCCAGCAACTTCTGAGTACTCAAGCGCTAAGTTGTAAATACACGTATACATCCAGTAAGTAGTTATTCTGTGCCTTTTGCATGCTAGGTTGTGTTCTAGGTTCTGGGGATTCACAAAGAAGGACAGAGTCAAGGCTCTTGCCCTTCTGGAGCCTATATTATGGCACAGGAGACCCAGGGTGCTTGAACAAGGGTGCCAACAAGATAAGTACCACTAGGTAAGAAATATTGCGTGTTACTGCTTAATGCCCAAAATACACATGACTCTCTCTTAATTAAAGGTTCCTTTTCTGGGTGCAAAGACTCCTTAAGTTCCTTGAAATAGTTTGGAAAGGGGTGTGTGTATGTGCATTTTTCTGTTTTTTTTTTTTTTTCCTCTAGGGAAGGTCCCTACTTTTCACCAGATGCCTGAAGGGTCTGTGTTCCAGGGAAGGGTAGACATGACTGTAGTTCATCACCCTCATGAGCCCTTGTACTGAGGTGTTCATTCCTCACCCTCTCCCGGACTAAGTCTGCTCATTCCCAGGGAAATCTGGCTTCCTCAACCCTAGCTGGGATCTGAGCTGCTGCTCCCCTCTCTGGGTCCATGCCACATCTACTGGAAGGTGCATCTTACCCTTGTTCTGTATCTCCCTGCAGTGATAAGAGTGGTCTCCATTTCCCATGGGAGGGTAAGCTCCTGGGTGACACAGCTTTAGCAATAGCCAGATGGGAGACTGTTCAGCCCTACCACTCGCAGCCTAAGAGAATGGTTGCAGTAGGAGGTGTTGGGTGGGTGCAGGTTACCACCTTTACCTGTGAGGGTCAGAGGAGGGGTTTGAGGCCCTGCTGTTGGCTCCTGTGCTGGGGGTTCTCTGTAGCTTTGCACTGTACCACCAGATGGTTGTGTACTGCCCATGGACTGTGTTTGCAGGAGGCCTGGCCAGGCCTGGCTGCTTTCCAAGCCAGGACTCCCATCTGCCCACCTGGTCCTCAGCACTACTTGTCCCTTGGGTTAGCTCATCCTGAGCTCAGAGCTCATCATGTCCCTGATCGAGCCTGTGGTCTCTTTGATCTGGCCCTGAGTTCCCTCAGCCTCAAAACAGGAAAGTGCTTCGGAGACCTTGATGCTGTTTATGTCACAGCCCAGTTCCAGGGCCTGACCTCAGCTGGCAGAGCAGACTCTGGCAACACCTTTTTCCTGCCTATGGCCCACATGGAGTTGGAGGCTTGTCTAGAAGAGCCCCTGGGATGTGGGCTTGGGGCTGTGTGCATTTGGGCTCTGTCCTGTGAGGCTCTCAGTGCTTAGCTAGGGACAGGACGCACATGGAGCTGTCCCCTTGGTCCTTCAAAGGATCGTTACCTGGATCCCAGGACCTGCCCTGTGCTCAGCAAAACACAAATTCTAATTGTGTTTCGGTCACAGTCAGTTTGGGCCACTCTGAGGACAACCTGTGGGTTCCCAGAGTCACTTTCCCCATAGAAAGCATGGCCTTGGGTGACCGTTTGATCACTTCTGTCCTCTGCCATTTGCTGGTAAGTAGGGAGGGCACCTGCCTGCAGCATGGGGACTATAGCTGAGCTACTCTCTGCAGCCTGGGCTTGGTGGGTTCTCTGGGTGTCACTCTTACGTACTACCTGGCCTTTGCCCACTGCCTGGCTGCTCCTTCCTTGGTCCAGTCCTGTTCCTGCTCTACCCTGCCTGCTGGGTCCCAGACTCTGAACTTTGCCTCTGCTGTGGGTGGCAGGAGCTCTCGTTTCTCAGTGGTGCCCCAAGGTCTGAGAGTGATCGGATTCCCCTGTAAGTCCCTCTGTGCCATCCCCAGCAGTCTGTCTGCCTGTATGGGCCAGAGATTTCCACAGAGGTGAATATGCAGTCAATGTAGGGGAAGATGGACTTCTGTGGGACCCTGTAGTGGTCCCTGGGGAGGGTCATGTTGCAGCTTTTCATGGTCAGATCTCTCTTGACTAAAGGGGCTAAAATCCCCGAGAACATTTATTTAAGGACAATTTGCTGATTGGGGCTTGGAGGGTCATTTGTGATTGACAGACCTGGGCCAGGGCAGATTTATGGGAGCCGCGGCCCTGGAGTGCATAAAGACAGTCCCACAGATGGAAGGATGCTGTCCCACAGCCAGCTGGAGCAGTGACTGGGGCATCCAGGGAGGCTAAGGGACTTGGAGTCCCACAAAATCTGTCAGAGATGTGAAATGCCAACTTAGATGTACCTCTCCACTTGCAAATTGTGTGACCTTGGACCAGTGAAGTGACACTAAGCTGCAGCTTTCTCCCTTGGCAGCTTGGGTGGAATTGACTCTCTGCTGGGGTCATGGGGAGGATCCGAGGAGGTCCCCTGGTGAAGCTATCTGGTGTGCCACCAGGGGTAGCCTGAGAGAAGTTTGGTTATGTGAGGGTCTACAGATCTCAGGAGAATGAGGAAGAGAGAGCAGAGCAGCAGTGGGGCAGGGGTGAAGGCAGAGGCAGCTATAAGACAAGTCTGGCAGATGGTGGGAGGCCCTGGGACTTTGCTCTGGAGGCCCACACTCCGGCCTGTGCATGCTATTTTGTGGGGGGAGGCTCTGCTCTCTGGGTGAGGATTGGGTCTAGAGACTAGAAGCACACAACTCGGTCTGATTACTCTGAGCTCAGAACTTTCCATCATGTTCTTGGCTCGGGCTAGGCTGGGATCTGGGGTGACTCGACTCAGCTCTCCCTCTGGCCTGAGGAGAGTGGGACTAGAATAAGGCCTGAAGATAAACCAGACCCTCTAGCCTCTGCAGTGCCTGCTCAAGGTCAAGGCTTCTGGCTCAAAGTTGCAGAATATGTTCTCCCCATCAGAAAATGTCCTGAGGATTTCCTGGACATGGCATTGATTTTGAGCGTCTTTGGATTAAATGGTCTCACTCAGAATTAAGCATAGAGTCTGGGGAGAAGCCTTTGGTTAGGAGGAGGATGGGCTGGGGGGCAGAGGTGAAGTAAGAGCCCCTCAAAATCAGAAGTAGGGAGGTCTGGTGGTGGCTCTGAAGTGGGGGCCGAGGGACTGCTTAGTTTAAGGAGGCCATATGTAGTTCACTGGGTGGAGAACACTTGTGAATGGTGCAGGAGCCACCTGTGGGCATCTGGAGGGCATGTGCTCTCTTGAGTCTGTCCTCTGTGCCTGAGGCCTTTCCAGCAGCCCAGCAGCCTCAGTGAAATGGTCTCTGTGCTTGATTAGGGCTGAGGAACAGCTTGAATGTTCTCACCAAAGGGGCCATTCACCAAAAATCAAGCCAGTCTGCCCCGAGGGCCACCTCCTGGACAGCCAGTTTGTTAGGTGACTTGGTGTCATTCCAGACTTTGCCTCCCTTCTAAGTGGTCCTCCTTTTATACACAGGGCAGTGTCAAGGGAAGTGGCAAGATGAACGTAAAATGTAGGAATAACCCTCCAAGAATTTGGTGATTTATAAAATTAGCCAAAGGGCATTTGGGAGCGATAGATTTTGTGACTTGGCTTTTGGTGAGCTGGTGGCTAGGAGAACCAGTCACTTGAATATTTTGTTACCTGGGGAACTGACTTTGGAGCTTTGTTTTTTGTTGAATGGAGCTGATTTCTGGAGTGCAGCTTTAGCTCAGAGGTTTACAGGAAGCCAAGTACTCCTCACTTGAAAACTCACATCTCACCCACCGTGCCTGCCCTTCAAGGCTGGGTGTCTCCTCCTGGAGAGAAGCATGGCTCATTCCTCACCATGGAGGGCTGGGGGCTCACTCTCTCTCACTCTCTCTCTCTCTCTCTCACACACACACACACACACACACACGCATCCTGAATCTCTGTTTCTGTCTCTATCTCACGCATGTGCACGTGCACACGCATTGAATCTCTGTCTCTGTCATGCACACGCACATCCATTCAAATCTCTCTCTCGTATGCGTGCACACACACCAGACTCTCTCTCCATGTCTCACTTTGTCTCTCTCTTTCTCTCATACACATACACACACACTTCTGCCTGAGGCTGCCCGAGAAGTAAGCTGGATGTTGGGCAGAGTTTCCCCATGGGGTGGTTTAGCAAACAGCATAATTGGAGGGAGTAGGGGAAAGACAATGCACTGTAATTGGTCTAAATAACCCTTCTCGCTGAGTGTTAAAGGCAAATAAGTTCTCAGGAGCAGACAGAGCGTTTTCCTCCCTTGGATTTTCTTACTGATTTGGAAGTGCTTATTTCAGGAAGATGTATTTGTCTGTCTCTTCTCAGGGTGGGTGGGGGCTCTGGATGCTGCTGGTGTCTACAGCTGTCTGGGGCGTGGGGAGGACACCGGACAATGATGTGATGGAAGCTGGATGAGTATGACTGGGGCTGCCTTACGGGTGCTGTGACTGAACTCACCACTTCTCTAGATCTGGTTCCCCCTGTCTTGGTAGGTGACATTACTGTCACTAGGTAACTTTCCTTCTGCCACTGCCACTGAGACACCTGCCACTTTTTTACAACTCTTGGTCAATTGAGCACTAACTCCTGAGCATTCTTGATTCTACTTCTCCATCCTCCCATTACTGACCCTCATCATTTCTCATCTAGGTTAGCATGACAGCGACCTATCAGGGTTTTCAGCCACCAGTATTTTCTTTCTTTACTCCCCACCCTGTGATCACCAGAGGGAGCTGGGAACATGAATCACAGCCCACAAAACTTGGGTGGCTCTTTACAGCCTCAGGGTCAAGTTCAAGCAGTGTGGCCTCCAAGACCCATCTCAGTCAGTCTCTCCTTTCTTCTACAATGTGGTCTTTTCTTCTCCCCCTTCTCCTTGGTTCTCCAGCGATGCTGAGCTGTGCTAGCTCTCAGAACAGGCATAAACTGCTCCCTTCTAGGGCCTCACTTTCCCAAGCCTCAGTGCCTTTGTACATGCCCATCTTCACCTGTGCCCCTCAAACTTAATAGGCCATCAATTCCCCGCCCGGAGAGCATATTCTCTGCTCTTTTAGGTGATATTAGATGTACTCTCCCTGTGCTATTTATGTTGTTCTTTGTTTTGATGACTGTTATCGTACTTCCAACACCATGCGATTATTCATCTGTTTCCATATCCTGCTCTCCCACCCTCCCTCCCCAGGATGTGATGTTCAGAGGCAGGAACTATGCTTTATTTATTTCTGTGTCACCAGCATCTGGCCCAGGACTTGGCCTAATAACCGGCCTTCAAGAATGGTGGTCCATTTCACCTAAATGAATTTATTGCACAAATATCTATCTAGGTGTGGGGTTGAGTGTTGACCACTAGGTTCCCAGCAGAGAGGTCTGTGGTGTCCTTGGCAGTAGCTATGCTACAGGGCAGTGGACCCAAAGCCGATATGAGTAGGTTCAGGAGAGAACAGGAAGAGAACATTTGGAGCAGCAGGCACAGGCGACCTCCCTCATAGGAAGTCTCTCTGTCTAAGGGTGTGGAGACGTAGTGGCAGTTGCCAGGGGTGTGGCCTGAAAGAGAAGTTATTGTAAAGATGGGAGGTATGTCAGAGCGTGTGTGTGTGCTGGTGACATGACCCTGCAGACAGTGGACTGCATAAAAGAGAGAAGGGAAAACTGGTTGCCTGATGTCCTTGAATTGGTGACAGGGCTTGGGGTCTGGTGCTCATGAACGTGCCATTCACAGAAGGAGGCGAGATGAGCCTCGTCTGGCTTCTCCTGGCAGCATTAACCAGCTAGCTGCTGGGGATCTCAGTACATTTCAGGGCTGTCCTTTCCCCACTGTGTCTAGGTGTTGTGGTTCTGACTTCCAGGGCTTCTGGTGTGGGCAGGTGCACGGCAGAGTCATGCTGGCTCCTGTGGACATGACAGGCACAGCCCTGGAGACAGGGCAGTCAGGGCAGCATGGGGTTGGGGACAGGTTTGACTGTGTTTTGCCTGAGGAGAAGTGGGCACAAGGTATCTGAGTGATGGCAGTGGCTGGGATGGCTGGTGAGGACCCTGGCAGGTCCTCATTATGGTCACATTCAGGTCACTAGCTCCCATGGAGGAAGGCTGGAAGTATCAGAACAAGCTAGAGCCCAAGCCGCCCTGGAGCCAAGCAGCGTATGGGCTGGGGTGGGGATTGGGTGGAGGGGCCAGGTTGGAAGGGTGGAAGTGCTGCTGAGGGGTGTGGAGAGCAGGCGCCAGCTCAGCAGCAGCATCAGGGCACCGATCTGTGGGGAAGAGACACACAGATGTGGGTTCTGTGTTCCAGGCTCTTTGATAGATTGCTTATTCGTGCACCTGTTCATTCAACCTCTAGTCTGTTACTTATTGGGGCAGGTATTATCGTCCCCATCTCATAGATGAGGAACTAGGGCAGTTAGAAAACATTTCTAAAGAGCATTGCTGTGGGGGCAAATCCACTCAGGCTCTTTGTTAGGGTTGGAGAAAGAATTTCTCACACAGTAATTAGGATCGAAAGAAGTACAAAGTTTATTTATTTCTCTGAGAAAGAAAGGAAGAGGAAGATAGAGAAGGAGCCAGTGAGTGGCTCCACAGAGAAAGGAGTGAAAGTGCTGGACTGTTGAGGAAAAGTGGCTGGTGTTTTAAAGAGCAAACGGCTTTTTTCCCCCTCTGCTTCAGCAACTGATAAGGAGAGCAGTGAAATAGTTGCAGGTATTCTTTCTGGCTTATCTTGGACTCTGGTGCTGGTGAGAGTAGGGAGCTCACACATCTACTAAGAGTTCGGGGCTCTTGGAGACTGAGAAAATGAATTCTTAGAGATAACAGGTTAGGCCACAGGTGTTTTAATTAAACGAAACAAAGGGGGCAGTTGCGTTGTCAGTATTGTCTTCAGAGGGGCAATTATATTCTGTGAGTTTCTTTCTTTTACTTTCTGGTAATTTACTTTCCTCTGGTAGCTACGATGTTAGAAAAGCCACCTTTCACTCTCTGCAATTGTCAGATGTTCCACAGCGGAGAACGTGAAGCAGGGGCTCTGAATGGGTCCTGCGGAGGGGTGTGGGCATGTGTGCAGGTGTGTGACAGAGAGGCTTGCAAAGGCCATGAGCCCCCCCCCCAGGGAGGGCCCAGAGCAGCAGCTCTACTCTGCCTTAGCTTTTTGGGGTGATATGTTGTGGGTCACAGATTCTGTAGCAACCCTGCCCTGGCCCATCCACCCGGAAGGTCTCTCGGGCTGCTCATCCCTGACCTGAACCCACTCTCCATACAAAAGCAAGGAGGCAGCTCCTGGGTCAAACCATGTTCCTGCATGAGGTGTTTTCCTTCCTGTGGGGCACTGAGCTGCCCTTCTCCCTGGCACCCCCACTTCTGCTGTGGGGGCTGTGGTCTCACTGTCTTTGAGGCTGCAGGTCAGGACCAGTCAGAGCAGAAGGTTTGTGCACCTGTGGTTGCATCTTTTTGTCTGAGGTTGCATCTCTCTGGCATGACAGCAGCCAGCCGAGGCACTGTCCCTTTGATTGGATGCGGGATTGATAATTAGGAAACATTTATTGAGTGTCTACTTTTTACACTCACATTCTTTATCTTATTTCTTCCTCTTGGCAATCCTTAGGTAGGAATCGTCAGTTTGTGTTATAGGCGAGTCAGCTGAGGCACAGGGAAGCTGAACAACTTGTCTAAGAACACACAGCTCATGACAGGAAGCACTGTACGGGAGTAAGGTCATTTGCAGGCCTTTGAGTGCTGACCAGCAAGTCACTGGCTCTCATTAGGGTGCCCTGGATCAACCTGTCTAACGCCACTAACATGTCCATTTGTGAACAAAGCAAAGAGCACTCCTGATGGCTCCAGTCAGTGCCAAGGGAGGACAGCTGGAGGGAAGGAGGGGTTCAGAAATGTGTCCTGGAATCTGAGGTGGAGCGGGCTGGGGGTGGGTGCCCAGAACAGGAAATGTTACACTCCCACCCTGGCCCAGAGTACTTGGCATCTGTCTTGGTTCTGTCTACAGCTGTCTACTAGCTAGCATGCATATGTGTGTGTACACATGTGCACATGCAGCCCACACATGTGTGTATGTGTGTGTGCACGGGCAACAACCTGGAACGTGTTGGTGTCTGTTCAACCTGGCGTATTGATCTGTCCATGTATATCCTTCATTTACTTATTTCCATGTCTCCAGTGCTTGGCAGAGAAGTGGAGTATGAGTGCTTGGGAAGCGGCCAATCCTACTAATATATTATATGTAACTGGCTGGCGTGGCCACCCCTGCCCCTGCTAACAGACAAGTGCTGCGGGGTGCAGTTCATTTACACTTGGGCTGGGCCAAGGGCCTCCTTGTTCCTCCATCCCCACCTAGGGTATCTCTGACCTTTGCCCTTGGTTGGGCGGGGCCTGTTAAGGGTGTAGGATGGCTGAAGGTTGGTGAGTAGGTGGGGAGGGGATTCCCATGGGCCCCTCCCACTCTCTCTTCTCCTCTCCTGGACTTCTCTGGTGGAGAGTTTTGCCTGACCCTCTCTTCCTCTCTCCCTCCCGTTTGCTTTTTTGGTCTCATTCTGCCTTCACTCTCACCTTCCCCCAGGCTGGACCTATCTGGAATCTCAGAAGTATTTATTAAAAAGTGAGAAACTGGCCCTGAGTTTGCCCTAACTTAGGTCAGCACTTTCTTTGAGTCTTCTTCTTTGTTTCCTGCTTTAGGGAGGACAGGGAAGTAGAGGAAATGGCCCTTGGGGAGTAAGTGAGTGAGAAAAGGGAGAGAGAGAGCTAAGGGAAGAACCAGGCCAACACTGGTGACATTTCATCTGCCCTGTCACCTGTCCCCCCCTCTCCTTGTAGCTACACCTGCAGCTCAGGTCCATATTTGTACAGATACATGCCCATTCACATGCAAATCTCTATAATTTTTCATGATTTCCAAGGATCCCGAGGAACACTGGTATTCTGCCCTGGAGGGAGAAAAGGACACAGAGGCACAAAGTACAGACTAACAGTGACTTAAGAGATAAGTCAGACAACTGGCCATAGGTATGGACTTTGTCAGGATTCTGATTTGAAGAATTATAAAAAAGGATTTATGACACCATGGGGAAATTTAAATACTGACTGGGTATTGGAAAATATTAAGGGACTGTTCACCTTTTTAAGGTATATGCACAATA
>CAUYTI010023075.1:0-21866 GCA_963575145.1 Galago senegalensis | reverse complement strand
GCCTGTGGTCCCAGCTACTTGGGAGACGGAGGCAAGAGACTCGCTTGAGCCCAGGAGTTGGAGGTTGCTATGAGCTGTAATGCCACGGCACTCTACCCAGGGGGACAGCTTGAGGCTCTGTCTCAAAAAAGAAAAAAAACGAAAAACAACCATAGAAAATAATATAATCTTACAACATGGCATTTAAATCAATAATGAGCATGAAAGGAGATGCTAAGAAACACAAAAAATGACTTTCAACAGTGGTCAACCAAAACAGTACAGAAAAACTTTTTGCCTGAAGGGGATAAAACTATTTTTTAATCCTTCTGGTTCCAAGAACATTAAGTAGGTATTCATAGATAAGACTGTGTTACTTAAGTTTTATAACTATGAAATTTGCTACGTCAAATCATATTAAAGCTGCTCCCTTTTATATTAATAACCTTCTTATCGTGATACAGATCTTTACTATGACATCAAGACCTGAGATGGATGATCGTGATGCTGGTAAGAGGGAGGGGCTGAAAGAGACAAGATAGAAGGAGATGAAATAATAGTGAAAAGTAAAACTAATGAAATAGCAAAAGAACAGTATCTACTGGAAGTGATGGTCTGAGTAATTGGTTAGGGTGGGGTTTTGTTTATAGATTAAATCAAGACAAAAGTATATTATTTGGGGTTTCATTTGCATTATCTCCTGAGTAATGTATAATTAACACCAACATGTATATTCAATCCCAATTTCAAGTGAAAATTACCTTGTATAATGTTACTGGCAACATTTGAAAGGTGCATAATTAGTAAAAATTATGGAACACAAGGCACAAGGACTTTCATTGATATCATATAAACAACCTATATATTCCTATAGCCACTGAAACAAAATAATTATCTTTTATTAATTTTCTGGATTGGCAATATTTGTGTTCCGTTAGACTCCTAAAAGCCCAATCTAATGCAAGTCAGAACTCTTCCCCATTGTCCTGGAAATGCAACATAAAAAGTAAGCATGATAAATACACACTAAAAGAAGATATTTATGCCCTCCCCGAATACACATATTGAGAATGTCTTTTCCTGAGGTCTGAAGCAATCTGCATTCTTCACTCCTTTTACGCTCTTTTCCATAATGAATGTCTCTTGCCTCCAAGGAGCCTTGTGTCTGTTCTTCATTCCCAAGCCCACAAACACAACATGGAATCTCACTACAGAAATATGTCAAAAATAAGAATCTAACTCATCCCGACTTCAAGGACTCAGATTGAATAGGTACAGCCTGTTCACTGCCACCGGGCCAGAAAATGGAAGGTTCTCAGACTCAACCAAACATGAAATATTAACATTCTTAACAGAAAATCTCTCCAGGCACAACTGGAGAAGCATTCCTATAGCCAATGTTTGCATATGGACAGATGTGTAAGGACTATGCTATATGAATGTTCTCTCTCTTTACACACACAAACATTTATCTCTTTCATCCTTTCTTTGTTTTCTGTTATGGTTGAGTTTCATAATATACTGAAAAATACGGGTGAGAATTACATGAAGAGGTTACAGCAAAATGAAGAAATGTGGTGGTTTTAGACACTGATAAAAGCATAAATATGTACGTCAATGATGGAAATGTAATGTAAAGTCATAGGTTTAAATCCTTAAAGATACAGAACACATTGAACACAGTCTCAGAAGCCCAGAACGTATCACAGGTGACGTTACTTGCAGAATAACTGGCTACAGCCTACAACCAGGATACAACAGGAGGTAGGCACTGCTATATATAAACCTTGGCTCTATCTCTAACAAGGTGACTTTGAGCAAGCCTCAGAGATTCTGAGTCTCCATTTCTCATCTATAAAATTGGGATAAAATTGGCTCAGTGCCTGTGGCTCAAGTGGCTAAGGCACCAGCCACATACACCTAAGGTGGCAGGTTCGAATCCAGCCTGGGCCCACCAAACAACAATGATGGCTGCAATCAAAAAATAGCCAGGTGTTGTGGCAGGCACCTATGGTCCCAGCTACTTGGGAGGCGGAGGCAGGAGATTCGTTTGAGCCCAGGAGTTGGAGGTTGCTGTGAGCTGTGATGCCACAGCACTCTCCCCAGGGGGACAGCTTAAGGCTCTGTCTCAAAAAAAAAAAAAAAATGGGATAAACTCTCATAGGAGTTATAAATTCCACGTTTTCAATTATGTAATGAACTTAGCACGATGCCTAATATAGTATAAATGTTCAAAGTTTGTCAATGAATTATGTTTGAAATGAATGTATTATGTTTGAAACTTTTATCAATAATCATTTGGTGCTTCTGGAAGGATAGTAAAACACAGAGGACAGATCATTATGGAAGATGCCAACATATTTTGATACCTTGAAGTAAAACAACACACCTAGAAAGAGGAGCTATCTCTGTTAAAAAACTCTCCCTAGAGTTCCAGAGTCTTCCAATATTACTGTTTAGGTGGTGGGTGAGCCTCCACATTTTCTGTGATTTTAAGGGGATTAGGTGAAATGTGGATCCCATCATCTCTGGGGTTAGTGTGTAAATACACTAATAATTAAATCATCCTCTTCTTATTTATTAGAATAGAAGTAAAAGGTTTCTAACGAGAGAAGACACATAGTAACACTAAAGATAAACCTTTGTTCCATGAAAACAACAATAAAATTCCATTTCAGATAAAAGGAAGGTTTTCTAGACTCTTTAGAAAATACTCAGAGAAAGTGTAAAATTGGAGGAAGCACAAACATAGCAAATGTAGACAAAGTACAGCGGCTTCTGTAGAGGAAGGATTGAGCTGGGTCCTGGGGACATTCTTTGCACAAATTCTTGCTTTGGTGTCATGCAGTTATGTAGGGACTATAATAGCCTGAACCAGACCCAGCAGAAACAAACTAAAGATGGCTTGCTTTCCATAGAGCTAATTTATTTCTGATTTACACCAAATTACAAAGTTCTAGTCATGGAGACGACCCAGACACCACAAGGGGAAAAGGACCAGGAGAGACTGACACCAACATGATTCCAGAAAAATCAAAAGACCCACATCCTGGCACAAACAGAGGAATCCCTGGTTTCATGATTCCAAATACTGCTTCAAAAGGATAAACTGATTTTAAAATGGGGAAGGCATGAAAAATACTACTCAAAATTCAACACATTTAATGCCGCACCCTTTACTTTATTGCCTCAAGGATGGAAAAGGCATGTTCTTCGCTGTCTGTGAGACTAGAAGCTGTGCCAAGCTAATGCTAATGGGAATTCTGTGGCCAGAGCCCACACTCGAAGGCGTTGGTGCACACCTCGCTCTGGGCTTTCCCCGCTTCTGCAGAGGAGATAATGAGATGCAGCCCAGAGAGACAGCTTCTTTGTTTAAAACTGTTGTTTGATACACAGCAGATACTTAGTCCTCTGAGAATACAAAACATATGAATGAAATTCTTACAGTGCTCTACATGGTACTTTCAGTAACAATGTTAAAAATCTCAATTTCCAGGTACTATTAAAATGGTAACATTTTTTTTTAACTGAGCTAACGAGTAACATATTCCCTAATGAAAAACAATGTAGGAGGGAAGCGATACATTTCCAAAGAGTGAGCATGTCAGCAAGCACCTACGTTGTAGAAAATACCTTTCCCTAAACAAGGGCGATCGGGAGCCCCTGAAGACACCCCCGTTTGTTTTGCTCTGACCCTAACTTCCCACACTGCTGGAGCACTTCTGTATGAAACAGCAATTAGGAACTTTTTAGGTCTGATTTTATAAAATTTCAATCATCCAGTTACAAACTTCCCAAATTAAAGTTAGAAATGAGATGAATTCTCACCCAAATTGAAGATGATTTCAATTCTTGTACCATTCAAAATCATACTAGTGCTTTTAAGTCCTAGCTTATGAATCAAGATCCAAAATCGCCATAAACACATGCCAGTCAAAAAGCTCCCCAAAACTTTCCTCATACCAAATGAACGTCCTCCACACAAAACTGCAATGACTCCGCCAGTGCCCGCTGACTCTCATAACAGCACGTGGCTGATCTGTTGCACTATGAAAAAGGCTCTGGCTGAAATTTGTCTTTGCCTGATATGGAAGAGAGAGGCCACCTTCTGAAAATACTCTATCTATGGTGTGTACGTACCTGTTAGTGTCTTTAAGACCTTTTAAGAGAAAATAAACTTTTTTTTTTTAATTGAATGTTAACTATGTACATTAATGCACTTCTGGGGTACAGTGTGGGGTTTTCATAAACTTTTTAAACATCCTCAGACCTTGGAGCTGTAACCATTTGAGTGGCAGATTCCACATTGACACTTTAAATAATACCACTTCTCCACTATGGCATATGCTTCAGCTATTTTTATTAGACTGTCTTCTAGGCTAGCCTCACTGCCAGCTGCATAATTTGAAAGTCTGATTTATAAAATATTTTAAAGAAATATTTTTGTTGAAAGTACTTCTTTAAAATATTTTATAAATCATACTTTGACGAGGTTGGGTTTAAGCTGGATATTATGAGCATTTTTTTTTAATCATAGACTTTAACGCTAGAGTACAATGAAATATCCTCATTTTCCAGATGAAGAATGCCAGAGTGTTTTGCACAAAACGAGGTGCTAGAGACCAGGCCTCCCGTTACCCACCAGGCCCTGTTACCACAGGCTAATGAAGAAGCAATTTTACCCATGATTCTAGGGTGAAGGCTTCAAATACAACTTGGAATTAAATAAATAAAACCTACCATCTAAGACTACAAACACTAATAGGAACAGCAAAAGGAGAACTAAACATTTAGTCCCATCTCTCATTTAGAGATTAAGAAACGAAGTTCAAAGGGGTTAAGCAATTTGCTTGTTTGCATGTTTCAGAGACATTTCTACTGATCCTCTGTTTAATCTGAATTATTAATTATGCAGCAGATAATACTGCTAGTGACATTATAGCAGAGTAGTTTTTAACCAAAATCATAGTGATCAACATTAATGTTGGCACTTTTCTAAGTATCCTTCTCTCCATCAGAGTATGAGTTATTTATTCTTGTATGTTGTATAATACTCAAAACAGTGTTGTGGTACATGGCAGACACTCAACAAATGTGTCAAACTGTAATATATTGTAGCAAGAGACCAGACAAAGGAATATAATATTTTACAAGTGCACCTGCTACAATGTGGCTTTCCCAATGACCACTGTGGTATTATGCAGATACACTGCAATTATTTCCTATTCAGTCATTTGAAAACTAGAATAACCTTGATTAATTTACAATTACTAGTTGTAACATTTTATAATTAAAGAACAAGTTTTAAATGAATAGATAAAAGCACTAGCTTTAATTCCATTCTGTTAACCTTTCTGTCTGCAAGGAAAGGTAAACTCTGAAGAGTAAAAATTAGCTTAACTTCAAAGCCAGACTAAATGATGCAAAAATGTTAATTTGAAAATGTTAAAAATGCTAAGATTTATAGGACTTACATCCTCCTTTTTAAGGAAATTTAAAAGGAAGCCAAAAATCCACATAAGGTGATTTTCCTAATATTTTGACAATTTGGCAAGTACTTTATATTTATAAAAATTGGGGCAAAATTCCAGTTAGTGTTTAGAAATAAAAATAAATGGGTAACAGAATGTTGGCATTCAGGAAAAAAGAAGTATAAATTAATTACAGAGTAATTATATAAAAGCATTTAAATAACTATCATTGTAAAAAACAAATGAGATTTCATACGGCATAAACCTGGTCAAATTAATTTTAATCTATGAAAGTTTAGAAAATTTAGGACATGGGTGGGCCTGTTTTTCTTTTGGCTGAGATTTGTATTTTCCTTCCTGTAATACTTGGTATTTTAATTTTTTCTACTACACTTTATCACAATTTCACTACCTTGTAGATATTGAGGGTTTGGTTCCAGATCATCATAATAAGGAGATTATCACAATTAAGCAAGTCACAAGTTTTTATTTGAAAGTACGTAAAAGTTATGTTTAACAATACTATAGGGTGGCACCTGTGGTTCAGTAAGTAGGGCGCCGGCCCCATATACCAAGGGTGGCAGGTTTGAGCCCAGCTCCAGCCAAATTGCAACCAAAAAATAGCTGGGCATTGGGCAGGCACCTGTAGTTCCAGCTACTTTGGAGGCTGAGGCAAGAGAATCGCCTAAGCCCAGAAGTTGGAGTTTGCTGTGAGCTGTGATACCACAGAACTCGACCAAGGGCAATAAAGTGAGACTGTCTCTTAAAAAAAAAAAATACTGTAGTCTATTATACGAAATAGTAATATGTCTTAAACAATGTACATACTTTAATCTAATAATAATATTTATTGCTTAAAAAGTACTGACAATCATCTGAGCCTGAAATGAGCCCTAATCTTGCCGATGGAGTGTCCTGCCTTAATGTTGATGATTATTGACTGATCAGGGCAACAGGAGCTAAAGGCTGAGGTGGCTGTGGCAATTTCTTTTAAGACAATCACAAAATTTGCCACATCGATTGACTCTTCCTTTCACGGAGAGTATTTCTGTGGCATGCGAAGTTGTTTGTCAACATTTTACTCAGTAGAACTTCTTTCAAAATTAGAATTGGTTCTCTCAAACCCAGTCACTGCATCATCAACTAAGTGTATGTAGTATTCTAAATATGCAGGCATTTCAACAATGTTCACGGCATCATCACCAGGAGATTCTATATCAAGAAACCCCTTTTTTGCTCATCCATGAGAGGCAACTGTCATTTATTCAAGGTATCTCATGAGATTTCTGTGATTCAGTCACATCTTCAGGCTCCATGTCTAATTATAGTTCTCTTGCTATTTCCACCACCATCTGCAGGTGCACCCTGCACTGAAGTCTTGAACTTGTCAGAGTCACCCACGAATTCTGGAATCAACTTCTTCCAAACTCCTGTTAACATTGGTGTTTTGACCTCTTCCCAGGAATCAAGAATGTTCCTCAGGGCATCCAGAAACCTTTCTAGAAGGTTTTCAGTTTACTCCACCAGATCCATCAGAGGAATCGCTATGTATGGCAGCCAGATTCTTATGAAATGTAGTCCTTAAATAATAATGCTTGACAGTATTGGAATTACTCTTTGATACCCTGGCAGCAGAATGAATGTTGTATGACATTCCTTATTCCATTCTCCTTATACATCTCCATCAGAGCTCTTGAATGACCACGTTTATTGCCAATAAGTAGTAATATTTTGAAAAAAAAATCTTTTTATTCTGAGCAGGTCTCACCAGTGGAATTAAAATATTCAGTAAACCAGTGCTAACAGATGTGCTCTCATCCAGTCTTCGTTTTTCTATTTGTAGTACACAGAGTGCATTTAGCATAATTTTTAAGGGTCCTGGAATTTTGGAATGGTAAATAAACTTTGGTTCACCAGCTGCACTAGCTCCTAACAAGAAAGTCAGCCTGTCTGTGAAGGTAGGTATTGGCTTCTGCCCAGCTCCCTAACTCCTGGATGGCATTTTTTCCCAACAGAAGGCTGTTTCATCTACAGAGAGAATCTCCTGCTTAGTGTGCCCAGCTCTATCAAGGGTCTCAGGTGGGGCTTCTGGATAACTGGCTGCACCTTCTGCATCAGCACTTGCTGCCTCACCTTGAACTTTTATATCACAGAGATGGTGTCTTTCCTTAGACCTCACAGACCAACCTCTCCTACCTTTCAACCTTTCTTGTGCAGCATCCTCACTTCTTTCAGCCCTCACAGAATTGAAAAGAGTTAGGGGCTTGCTCTGGAATGGGATTTGACTTCAGGTAATGTTGTAGCTGGTTTGATCTTTAATCCAGATCAGTACAACTTTCTTTGTATCAGCAATAAGGTTTTTTAACTCTCATCATTTATATGTTCACAGAGTAGCACTTTTAAATTCCTTCAAGAACTTCTCCTTTGCTACGTGGCACAAATCTGCTATGTGGCACAAGAGGCCTACCTTTCAGACTCTGTCAACATGCCTTCTTCACTAAGATTAGTCATTTTTAGCTTTTTAAAGTGAGAAATATGAGAATCTTTTTCCTCAAATACTTCCAAGGCCATTGTAGGGTTATTAATTGGCCTAATTTCAATATTGTTGCATCTCAGGAAATAGGGAGGGCAGAGATGGGGAAATATGATCAGCAAAGCAGTCAGAACACACATAATTTTTTTAATTAAGTTTGGTGTCTTTTATGGACACAGTTCACGATGGCCCAAAACAATTACTACAGTAACATCAAAGATCACTAGGACAGAAACAATACAAGTTTGCAATACTGCAAGAATTGAAACATAAGACAGACATACAAAATGAGCACGTGCAATCTTAAAAATGGTCCCAGGAGGTGTCCTGTTAGTTTGCCATAAACTCTGACTTTGTAAAATATGCAGTGTGTATCTGTGAAGCACAACACAGTGAGTACACTAGGACAAAGTATGCCGTGTATTTTAAAGCTACAACAGTCACATTCATGATAGAGAGTATTGACTCTCAGTAGGGAACTCTAAAGGTTCTTGTAAAATGCAGAAACCCATCTCTACATTCACTTTGCATCTGCACAAAGTGTTCCTTCAATATCTTCCATTTCAGGCATCTGACAGTAGCTCATCACCTAACCTCCCTCTCCCATCCCAATCTGCATTTCCTCACATATTTCTAATCTAGCATCAACTGAAAGCTAGCATCAAAGTAGTGTCAGCTTTTAAAAATAGCCTCAATGTAGCCTCCTCTTGGGTATAATGCCTTTCTCATCTGTCTCTCCATTTTCATTAACAATGAAGACACTAGGATTGTCTTATATAATGAAGAAGTCAGCTGGTCTTTGCTGTAGTCAGGAATTCTAAGACCTTAAAATTTCCCAAGTGACAGATATATCTTTGTTATTGAAACTGAGCCCATGACTTCGGGGTGGGGTGGGGGGCAGTAGAGATGGAGTTCAGTCATGGGCAATGGTTCCATTAGTCGTATAAAAAACACTCCAATAAAAACTAGGGACACTGAGCCTCAGGTAAGCTTCCACAGTAGTGAGCACATCAATTTGCCAAGAAGGTGAGGTATTCTTATTTGACGGCGAGAAGCCACCCAACCTGCTAACAACTGCAAATGCTTTCTCATCTTTCAAGAATTATATTACAAATCATCTCTGTTAGCTGTCTTCCATGGTGTGTCTTCCTTCTCTCTTCCTCCTTCTCTCTTTCTCTTTTTTCTCTCTCATCCCCACCCTCATCCTTTTCCTTCCCCCCTCTCTTGCTCTCCATTCCTTCCTCACATTCCTTTTTTATTCTCACTGATGAATTCAGTTCCTCTCCCACGAAAAGCTCTATGTTGGGACTTATTTCACAGTACTGCAACTGTGTGTGTTTGTACAGCAGGCATGCAACAATCAGTTACTGTGAATCTTTACCAGGTTCCAGCCTCCCTGAGGGAAGGAGTGTTCATCAAATACCTTTTATCAGATCAGTAGTTTCTTAAAAGATGTCTTGAATAAATTGGGTGCTCTCAAATATATTTATATATCCATATTTTTCTAAGACTCAAAGTAAAAGCTTAAATATTCTCTTGGAATTTATTATTACATGAGTAAAAAGTTCTTGAAACAGAAACTATTTCTTACATTAGTTTTCCCAGGAGAAATATATAAGTTCTCATCTTCTTCAATAGTCACTAATCACATAAAGTTACTAATGTGGCCAGTGCTCATGAATGTAAGATTCTTCCTCAGTCTATAATACTCATGCTTACAAGAATATATAAAAATCTGAACAAAAATGCATGCTTCAACCTTGGGGAGAGTAAAAGAATATGACACGTGTGAATTATGACAAATAGAATCTCTCTCTTAAAATGAAAAACAAAAAAACTACTCTTGATGTGATCCTTTCTTTTCCAGCAGGTTTACTGAGGTTTAAAAGACTCTAATTCAAAAGCCTTTGTGCCCCACTTATTGGCAATTTTTCTGAGCACCTATTTAAGACAATAAATGTTTACCTACATTAATTTATTTAACATTCACAATAACACAAATGGAAGATATCATTTTAGATCAATTTTATAGATGAGGAAACCAAGGCACAGAGAAGGTAAGTAACTTGCCCAAGGACACGTGGCAGAAGGCAGCAGAACCGGGACAGGAGCCAGCCCTGACTGCAGAACCCGTATGCCTGTGTAACCTCCGCTCCACTCTTCCCCAGGTGTCAACGTTGCTTTTCACCACAGCACCTTCAGTTCAAGAATACAGAGGAGGGAATAGGAAGCACACTGTGTCCTTCATAGCTTATCCTCTCTGTCCTCTGTGGAAAATACGTACCAATGAAGAAACAGCATTACGGCTACAAAGCAATCAGTGGGGTCCTTCTGCTGACCAAGGAAGATCTGAAAGTGATGTAGTTGGGAAGCAAGAAAAATAATATTTGCATGTATGCACAACCTGCCTTTCTCAGAAAGGATTTAAGGTGTTTCACTAAGATATGTACATTACTGGCAGATAAAGTAAATTAAAATAGGCAAAAAGCAAAGCAAAGGGAAAGTTGGGATAGAACAGGACAGTGAGTGCACACAACACAGGCCATGAATTTACAGAGACCCTCCAATAGCAGACTCCACAGTTGGCTCTGAGCTATGCAGCAGCCAATGAAAACTCAGAAATGAGATTAAATAATTGATTTGTCTACAAAATACAAATAAAGTGATTGCTTAGGAGTAAATATGTCTGATACTAAGAATAGAGAGGCGTTATTTCCATGGTCTTCCAGAAAGTACACTGTGTTATATAATGGACAGCATCCTCACCACGTGCCCAGACTACATACAGAAACACGTGCCAAGGACTGCTTTTATCCCTCCAAAATAAGTACAACACTTACAAAATACAGGTCAGACTCAGCTGTGCCAGAAATATAACTTCATTTTTTTATACTTCTTTAAGTAGTTTAGTAGAGTCTGATAAAGAGTGCATGGATTCGAACCCCAGCTTTGTGATTGACTAGCCATGTAACAATGGACAAGACCTCTCCAGCCCTCAGTTTAATCATCAATAAAATGGAGATAATGACAAGTGCCTCAGAGGGTTGTGTGAGACTTTCATTAGTCACTCTATTTACAGTGCTTAGAACAGTGTATGGAACACAGGCACTGTACCCGTTTGTGCCATTACATGGATTATTGAATAACTAAATCTAATTTTCAAGATCCAACCTCCCCAGTGACAGAAACTTAAAGATAATCAGTTAAGGGCTTTATTTAAGTTCCAGGGAGCATGTTCAGTGACTCCACAATGGGGGGACAGGGCAGTGCTGAGGGAGAAGGCGTCTGGTCCCAGTGTCATCCGTGCCCTTTGCCAGGTCTTTGGTTTTCCTCTTGATTTTTGTCAAGTTCTTGTTCAAAGCAGGTAAATGTTCACCCAAACTCTTGCACCCAACATGTGCATGGAGATCAATTTGCTTCTCTCATCATGTGATGGGATCCAGAAAGGTAAGGAGGCTGCCTTGGGTGCACCTGCCTCTGAGGCCTTGCTGACTCCCTAGGCTGTACCTGGGAAATCAAACTCTGTGCCCACCTGGTGGCCTAGTAAGGAACCTGCTGGAGAAATCTATGAGTAACCTACCTCCTGGGATTGGCTGTGAGGAGAAGGAGTGATTTACTTTCTTTTTAGACACTGTCAATTAGTCAATTATCATTTCTATTCCATCAGGGGAGTTCATATATTATCTTGGGGGCTAAACAGAGGGAACCTTTGTATAGATCATCGTTCTCATTCACAAACTCATCTATGCTGTGGTCTTGACTTCTGCAACTCAAATGCCACAAGACTTGGCATCTCTGCTCTCTCTCTCAGTTCGTAATGTGTGACAATGATTGTTAGTAGTGATGAGGAGGAGTGTCATATATTGATGATCACAAATGTCAATGCCCTCCCCATTTTCTTCATCTCCAACAATCCTGTCCCTTCTTTAAGGCTCAACCAAGCCCTGCCTCATCATGAATCTTTCCTGATTACTTTACCCTAACGCCATTGTTTTTTCCTAACCACCTATTTTCCTTTGCATAAAATACCTTTCATTTAAACATCTATTCCTTCCTAATTATTTAATATGTTTTAGCATAGTCTCCATAATTAGATGTTAGATTGCCAAAAGTCATTTACTATACCCTATAAATTTTTTCCTGATTCATCATCCTCATCACCAAAGCTCTTCAAAGATGAGGCCTAAATATTACCTATGGGTACTTATTTTTTATATTCTTTGAAGTGCCCTTATTATCATTACACTTAAATATTCCTTTTTCAGGTTTTAGAAGAACTACATATTTCCAGAGCCCTTAGGTTTACCAAGTTAGATAGGGCCAACCTCCCTCTCTGCGTCAGGGGTGAAATCATTTGTGTTTTCAGATGTCATCTTTCCATGGTAGAATCACAAATATCTTAATCCGTTCTCCAAATGTAGAGGCTATCTTGTCCTCCTCTAATCTAGAAAGTGTCTCTAGAATGTTTTCATTTCCATTTCACAGTTTGAAGGGTATTAGGCATTTATGCAAACAGTATGGAGCCCACCGTGTTGTAAAGGATACAATAACACTTTCTATTTTACTTTTAATACTCTTCCTGATGAAAGTAAATTTTAGAACGTGGCCACTGGTTTTCCAATTCGCTGGAAAGTTGTAAACATTTCCCCTCGAGTCCACAAGCACCTCACATAAACTCATGAAGGCAGAGAATCCGTGAGAATCCAGATAATCTAACTCTATCTAATAATAGTTAGATAATCAGATAATCTAACTTCTATCTCTAGAATCCAGAGAATGTAACTGAATTCCCCTTATGTGTCTCATATGGTTATTCTATCAGTGGAAATTTTATTAGTTTCACAATTTGATGATTATATTCTGATATAAATTTATAAAATAAAGTTTTATAAATTACATTGTGATACTAAAGAACAATTAAATTCCATCCATAAATAAAAACTGTGTCAAAATCTGCGAATTTGTAAATTATCAAAAATCAGCTAAGAATAATTTTTTAAAAATTTTACCTATTTACATTTCATATAAAAACCATAAAAATGAAGTATTCCATATTTATTATTTTTGCAGAGAAATAATATACTTGTTGACCAAATAATCCCAGGTGTGGATTATCTACCTGTGTAGCTATACGCATATCTGTATATCTACATAACAGTGGCAAAGTTAATCATCTTAAATAAAATTTCCTAGGAAACTTAAAAAATTTTTTTTAATTTTTTGAAAGCAATTATCGTAGCATATTTCAGAAATATCGTATTTTCCTCTTATTTCTCTTGTTAGTATTTACAGAGATAGCCATTCTCACAAAAATCTATATTAAATAGGTCTTGTATCTCTAATACTGATGTTTTTGTAATTTCATCATTAAAAGAAGTATCCATATACTCACATAATCTTGCCTCATCTGCTACTTACTTAATTCTCTCACAAAACAAATATTTACTGAGTGTTCTCCATCAATTTTCAGGAAATTATATAGAACAGAGTAATTACAGCACAACAAAGGGCAGTGCCTCATCTTAAGGACCTTGAGACGGAGGAGGGGAGAGTAAGGCACGTACACAAATATTAAGAGAAAGCAGTAAATAGTGGTTATCACTAGAGATAGGGACAAAACCTTCTGTGAGTTCAGACTAGGGGGAGATGGCTCCAGGCTGGAAATATCATGAGTTCTCACATGTAAAAAGGAGATAACTCTGCATTGTAGTATGACAGAGACCAGAGGCATCCGTGTTCCTTGGGGACCCATGCCTCCCTAATTCTGAGTACACCCCACTTCTTCATCACATTCATGACTGAAGTTTTTGTTGGCTTAGGCTTGTGCATTTACCTTTCAACTGTACACGCAGGGTCCTTTCCATTTACTTTGCTTAATTTCATCTGGCTATAACATCTAATATTCCAGCCTGTAGCAATACTTTTTTTTTAAACAAAACAGTATTATATTAACATACGATTGTATTGTGTCAATAATTTGGATCCTATTTTTATTTTTACAGCCATCAGAGTAGTTATCCACCCCTGGTTTCACACAACAAATCTGGTAAGCAAACCTCTTATGCCCTCCTCATGGAAAAGGGACATCTAACATTCTTCAAGGCATTTAAACTCAAGGAAATCACAGTGTGATCCCAAGGGAGGGATCCATAGCCTAAAGCTAAGAATTTATGTAAAATATATCCAAATACCTATTCATTCCTTCATTTGTTCTTCCATTCAATGAGTATGTCTAGACTACATACTATAAACCATGTTCTCGTTTGGACTCTTAGGACTGACAAAGTCTCCGATATCCTTGTGTTTGTTACTCGAGTAAGGGGTGAAAATGAACAGAAATAAAAAACCAACAACAAAAAATGAATTAAATATATAAACAAATGAAGATACAGTTGTAAACTATGATGCCGTGCTATGAAGTTAATCACAACAGGGCAATGGGCTAATGTAACAGCTGTGTTTACTCTTCCGGGGAAGTGATGGTGAAGCCTTCTTTGAAGGGGTGACATGTCAGATGGGACCTAATTGACAGCAAGGAATGATCATCCAAGAGAAGGAGCATTTAAGGCAGACAGCACAGCCCCACGATGGAACAAACGTGACACCAAGCAGCTACGTGGTGGAGGTGGAGAAGAGGAGACAGGAGGACAAGATGGAGGCCGAGAGGTGAGTGGGAGGTTCTGAAGCTAGACCAAGGAATATTCCTTACTCTAACTGCACTGGAAGTATGTGACCAGTTTCAAGCTGGTAGGTGACATGACATTACTGCTTTCAAAGATTACTTGGGCTGCTGTACACAGAAGGGATTCTCTAAGGGAGTTGAGAGTGAAATTCAGAGACCACATTAGGCAGCAATAGTCTGAACAAGATAATGATGTGGACCAGGCATCCTCAAACTACAGCCCACGGGCCACATGAGGCCCACCTAGGACATTTATCCAGCCCACCAGGTATTTTTGCCACCACTGCCTGTTCTGCTTAGCAGCCGACTTGCCCTGGGGCCCACAGTCTAGCCCTCCAATGGTCTAAGGGACAGTGAACTAGCTCCCTGTTTAAAAAGTTTGAGGACCCCTGATCTGGATTAACAGATTAGAAAGAGAGGATGCAAAAAAATAAATGCTGACTCTTAGCTTTCTTACTGAGACCAATTGTGTGTGTGTTGATAAAATTGACTGAGATGAAACAATTCAAAAGGAACAGACCTGATGATAAATGAGTAAGAATTATTCTTGGGGCACATTGAATTTAATATGCTTGTTAGAGATCCATGAGACGCTTTTACACAGGCATTTGTAAATATGAGTTTGAAATTCCAGGGGGACTTCAAGTCTGGAAACAAAGATGTGAAGGCCTTTCATACACAGACGCTATTTAAAGCCATAGAATCAAAATTCATCACCTGGACAGAAAACATATCCTGATAAGAGAAGAAGATCCAGGAGAGGTCTGGAGAACTCCAGGGCTTAAATGTAGGGCCAAGGAGAAATTAATAAGGGAAACTAAGAAGTTGACAGTCAAATAAGAAGAAACTAGGAGACTGTGATGTCAGCAGGAGAGGAAAGTGCTTCAAGGAGGAGGCCCTCAACAGCACTGAGTGATGTCAAGAGTTAAGAAGAGGTGAAGACTGCATTTGTCCACGTGGAAATCAATGTTAAGCTTCATAGCAGAGTACGGGGAGTGCTGAGGACAGACATCTGGAAAGGGATAGAGCTGAGGAGAGAACGGGAAATGAAAGATGACCAGAGGCCACAATTTCAAGACCCTTTGCTGTGAACAGGGCATATAGTCAAGAGAAGATGTTGTGATAGACGCTGAGAAAGCTTTTAGGAATGGTCTTTTATTTACAGAGAAATCTCGCAGAAGAAAGAGCAGATAAACTACAGCAAAGTAGTCTTGGACAGGATGGACAGAGGAAGAGAAGGCTTCACCTTAAACGTTCTTTGGGGCTATGACTATAGGTCAATTTCATTTAAGTTTCTACTTTTGTGCACATTAAAAAGACTAATAAATGATATGATCAAAAAGCACATATGCCCATAATGACTAATCTGTCCATCAAAGTCTCATCTGCCTCTTTAAAAACCCCTAACTTTATGACTGGAGTGGTGAAAAGAGTTCTAATTGGCTTGGTTTCCTATTCCAGAACATTGCTTCTGCCATACGTATCAGTATTTGGAGCTGGGTAGCAAAGCTCACGTGGAAAGGTGTGATCCTCTCTGAGGCTTCTTTCATTACCACCACACTTGGAAAAAGATCACAACTTTCCCCTGCTGAAGCCCCACCTCTCTCTTTTTCTTCCTTTCCTTTTCCGATCTCTTCTCATTGGGAAAATCTTTCCTGCAGGTAGACTTCAGGTAACTCTTTTTCCTCCTGGAGTCTCTTCACTTTGCTCTCCTGCCCAGCAGAAGTCCTTGGTAATCTCAGGGCTTTTCCACCAGCGGAGGGCCCTGTTACATTTCACTCAGTTCTGCTGCTTTCTCAAGTGTAAAAAAAATCTTAAAATTCAGATCTGAGCTTAAAAGCTAAAAGGGTCAACAACTTTTCCTACCCAGCTTGTTAAGGATTAGGGAAAATGTAAAGATTTATTATCTCTAAACTCCTTGCCCCCACTAATACCAATCGATATCATGAGGTACATCATCAGACTGTTTGATCAGATGCAGGGTAAACTACACACCCCAGGAGCAAAATCACAAAGGATTCAGGAACTTGGGTTGGGGCAACAAGGTCTCCGGATGGTAGTCTTAGAAAAAACCCTGCCTTACTTATAGAAATTAGCGGTTCCGAACTAAAAAAGATGCTGTCTTTATTTCCATCAACTAGACCTGTGGTATAAAGAGTAATTAACAGTGGTAAAGCCAGGATGTTCTCTTCAAGGCAGCTATTAACTAGTTACCACTTGGGGTGGTTCCCCCTGCTTTCTGCCCTGTTAAAACTAGGATGTTTTTGTGCTTGTTTACTTAACCAGACTTTGCTTCTAGTCACTCTACAACCTGCTCCCACCCCCAGCTCATGACAGCATTATCTTAATCCTTCATTTAAAAGCTGTTTTTCTTACTTTAAAATTTGTACTTACGTTGATAAAGTTTCCCTGTAGTTGTTTAAAAGTTTTAAGCATCTCTGGATCTGTAAGGACTTGTTATTTATCAGGTTATGCATCTTACATGAATAATTATATAACTAAATCTCATTACACCATTTTCTTTATTAAAAAGTCTAACCCAAGACTAGTTTACTGTGTGTGGATTGCTTGAGAGTCTGGGCCATGTCGTGTCCATAGCTGATTCCTTCTAGGCTCTGCATACACAAAACTTACGTATTATTGAATTGAGAGACAGCATATCTCAGGGACCGAAAGTCCCCCAAGAGGAAAAGAACTGGCAACCCACCCTTAAAAGATTTCAATTTATATATTAAAGTTTTCCAGCTCTGGTAGTTGAACAACCTTTTATACTGTTGCGTTTTGTTTTTTAACACAATCTCTAGTTCACTCCTTCTTTTATCGTGACTTGCTCCCCTCCCAGCCCAGGTGGTGGCTATTCCAGTGATTAGATCAAAGATGACCTTTTGGTATAAAGACAGAGGTACAGAAACTGCTTATTAAAAGTCTCTACCTCTTGTATGTCATCAGTTAAGAGCTTTCCTTTCCTATCTGATATCGAGGGACAATGTTTTCCTTTATCATTTTCTTGGGTTTAATGTATTTTTTAAAAACCATAGTTTCTATGTTTTATTCTTTTGTGATCTCGTTTATTTGTTTCTCTGTAGTTATTATTACAGCTTTTCCCTGTTAAGTCTGCTTAAGTGCATGCAGTGAGGCACTAACGGCTCTGCAATTTTTTTTCAAATTATCTCACATTTTGGCAGCGTTCTCCATTTGTACTTTTAGGGCATCGTATTTATTATCCACCTGAGATTTTTTTGCTCTGCCGATGTGCTACTTCCATGTAATGATGATTATGGGGCGCACAGAAGCTCTTGTTCTATGACATTCAGACTATTCTTCATCAGATCCCTTTCAGAGATGGGCTGAGATGAAGGGGACAGAATGTCTTAAAACTTAAATGAAGTTTAATAAGCAGAAATGAAGGAAAATAAAATGAAAGGGAACCAGAAACAGACTTGGAATGCAAGGTCTGCCAGAAAAAGCTCAAAATCGCTTACCCGAGAAAGAAATGTGTGAAAATAACAGTAAGGGTTCAAGAAATGGTTATCTCAATTGAGGAAATACGAACTAAAATATGGATTGTTCTGACCCTTTGGCTTTCATTTCATGCAGATGAGAAAAAACCCACAAGGAGAGTAAAAGTGAAAATAGAGGACCAAGGCCATTTGCCAACCAGAGGTCTTCTGGCCAACAAGAATCGTAATGGACTTCTCGTTTCCCCAAAAGCTTAAAGATAAGAAGTGTAAGATCTAAAGCCAGGCTGGTCAAAGCACTCAGTGGCCTACAAATACAAACTGGGAAATGATCTATGAATTGTGAATATTATTCATTCCTAGAACATTTTTCTCCCTCTTCCCTTTATATATTCTGAAGTTCCGCCTTTATTTATTTAATTTACTCTATTCTGATCATTATCATTAACCTTTCCTGTCCTCCAGTTAAAATTCCCCAAATGGGCTCAGCTGCTAAGGCACCGGCCACATACACCAGGGCTGGTGGGTTCAAACCCAGCCTGGGCCTGCCAAACAACAATGATGACTACAACAACAAAAAATAACCGGGTGTTATGGCAGGTGCCTGTAGTCCCAGCTACTTGGGAGGCTGAGGCAAGAGACTCACTTAAGCCCAAGAGTTTGAGGTTGCTGTGAGCTGTGACACCACAGCACTCTACTAATGGAGGGTGACAAAATGAGACTCTGTCTCAAAAAACAAAAAAATCCCAATGTGACACTGTCCCAATAAAATTTAGAAGAGCTTTATTTTCTTATTTACATTTATTTCTCTTCTTTCTACGCAGCAATGCCTTACAGAACACAAGAATATGTTTTTTGGTTTGAAAAATGCACTGCCTTTCATTCAAATGTTTTAGAAGTGTTTACAGTCATGGTTAGGTATATAATACTATGGACAGGTTTAACTAAACGTAGAGCAAAACAGTATTTTAGTGTCTCCATCACAGTCATCCTGATGTCCAGATATGTTTGCCTCTATCAAACTTTTTATGTACTTAGGAAGCTCAGTAGATGTTAACTATTATTGTTATTATTTTTATTTAAGAAACCTTGTTTTTTCTTTTTCTTTTGTATTTTCTAAACATTCAAAAAGTTACAACACTAATATAATAAACAATCATATGTCTTTCACCTAGAAATACAAATTGCTCACGTTTTGCTACATTTGCTTTATGTCTCTTTCTCAGTAGTAGTAATAATAATAATCATTATTATCATTTTGCTGAATCATTTAAAAGTGAGTTACAGCATTATGGCCCTTCATCCTAAGTAGTTCAGTGCACGTCATCTAAGATCAAGGACATTCTGTTACATAGCCATAGTATATTTTCCTAATTCAGGATAATTAATTTTAATAGACACCATTATATAATGTATAGTTCATATTCAAATTTTGCCAGTCCTTCTAACAATGTCCTTTACAGCCATCTTTTCTCCAATTAACAGTTGAATCCAATGTCATGCTCTAGTCTTACATAAGACAATATTATCTTTCTTTCTCTGCTAGTATATGCAAATAATTTATACTTTAAACTTTATATGTCTATCCATGGCCCAATACTTTAGTAATGTCTTTTCATCATTCACACATTTCCTGGACTTGCTTTTGCATAACCACTCAAGAGTCTTTATCTCAATCTCTTTTCCTTCATGATCTTCTGACTACTCTAAGAATCTACGCCTTGCAATGATCTCTGTAACCAGTTCTCCTCCATACAACTTTTGATCTGGTTTCCTTCCACTACATTTACAAACGCTTCCTCTAATTCCTTCCTGTTGTTGGATGTTGACAGTGCAGTTATCTCCAGGCTCCACTATTACTAGACGAGCTCACTACAACCAAAGAAAGCCAAGTACATAGGTCTACATTATTCAGCCATCTGGACAGATATAGACATGTGGTCAGGAAGTATCAATTCTTAAAAAATTCAGTTCTGAGGACTAACATGACAGAAGAGAATATTACTCAATTTCCTGTCTTGTTTTCTTTGCCATACAGGTTTCATTTGAGCAGCTCAGTACATGTCCTAGTAATATCACTGTGAGTGAAAATGGGTTCTCATACATGCAAATAGCAATATTACAATAGAAGTATTAAATAGAGGTTTAATATTGCTGGTGTTTCAGGAGGTTCTGCTTGTCATCTTGAACTGAGGCATCATGACTTGCAAAACACATGCTAAGGTGCCATGCCTAGTCACCATCCCAGTGTCAATAGCACCCAATGTATTAAAGGTGCGTCTAGTACAGAATTACGGCATCTCAAAACCCAGCACACAAAGATGCATCTTGACAACTGCTGCTGTCGCGTCCACACAGCACAACATAATGAAATGAGGAGCTTCAGCTTTGGAGTTAGATTGATTAGAGTTCAAATCCCAGATTTGTACTTTACCAGCTATATGACCTCAAGCAATTAAATCACCTTCCTCTGACTTATTTTTATCATCTGTAAAGTATAATATACACTCTATAAGTTAAAATAATTCATATAAAAACTCTGCAACATTCCTGACACAGAAAAAGTCCTCCATAAATGTTATTATCAAAGCGGAAGATGTGGTCCACTTGCTCTTGGATGAATTTTATTAATTCTACCAAACAGTGCCTACTGGAGTCCCTTCTGCTATAATAGTTCTTTTCATTCTCAGATTTCCATATAATTGTATTGGACATCTTACTGCAAAGCCCTAAGATGAAGCCTCTGGCCCACTGGACATAATATCTAAAAGATAATTTTCAAAAATCAGGCAGCCCAACCTCCCATTCAATGATTTTTTTTTGCTTAAGAATATCCCCAGAAGATGATTAACTAAACACTGCTTGAATACTTCTTTCAGGCACAGTGGTTCACATCTGTAATCCCAGCTACTCTGGAGGCTGAGACAGAACTGCTTGAGCTCAGGAGTTTGAGGTTGCAGTGAGCTATGATGATGCCACCACAGCTAGCCATAGCAACAGGCTGAGACCCCCATCTCAAAAGGGGAGAAAAAAGTGTATCCACTAAGAACAATCACTAACATTTTTTGAGTACTTAGGTATCATGCAATTCACATGCACTGTCTTTTGTTATCCTCTTCATAACCTTATGAAACAGGTTCTATTATTAGTCCTCCCTTTATGCTACACCAGTTTTACCCTTGATTGGCTTCACCTTATCATTGCAAGGAAATGTTTCTCAGTGGTTTACTAGTGGTTTACTTCATCTGAAAGGTGGACCGAGACCTTGGACCAGTAATCAGATTTCTTCTCCTTTACTGCCATACATTTTAACATATTATTCCTCCCATATTTTCAACATAATTGATAAACACTAATAAGGCAGAGTGAACAATCTGTGGAATGGAGAATTTATTTGCAAATTCTATTTCTGACAGCAGATTAATATCCAGAATTTACAAGGAACTCAATCAACTCAACAAAACCCCAAACATTCCCATTCCAAAGTGGGCTAAGGACACAATGGATTACTATTCAGCTGTAAAAAAGAATGAAGTCAAGGCGCCAGCCACGTACAACTAAGGTGGCGGGTTCGAATCCCCAGCCTGGACCCGCCAAACAATGATGGCTGCAACCAAAAAATAGCCGGGCGTTGTGGCGGGCACCTGTGGTCCCAGCTACTTGGGAGGTGGAGGCAGGAGACTCACTTGAGCCCAGGAGTTGGAGGTTGCTGTGAGCTGTAATGCCACGGCACTCTACCCAGG